>JACXGI010006302.1:0-27452 GCA_016801175.1 Esox masquinongy | reverse complement strand
GGCCGCGGGCGGTTCTGCAGGCAGGCCGCGGGCGGTTCTGCAGGCAGGCCGCGGGCGGTTCTGCAGGCAGGCCGCGGGCGGTTGGTACTCACCCGGAGAAGTGGCCCAGTCTTTTCGCAGCAGCAACGCTTGACTGCTGATCATTCGGCCACAAACAAAACAAGCCCAGTATAGAAATACGCCGTCACACAGCAAATCTAATTTCCACACAAGCGAGCAGACAGAGGAACAAGTGGATTGTTTCACGGATCACTACGTCAACAGGGATGCTCTAACAGGAATTTTGCTTTGTCCGGATTAGACTGAAAGAAATTGGATTTTCTGGTTTCAAACAACCCAGCTGCCTGCATGGATGTTAACTGTGTGTTCAGCGGTTCCCTCGTGTAAAACCCCTGAAGACCAGCATCTCTGTACAGTCATGCAGTTTAGTATGTGGGTGGTTTTCTAGCCTCACTGGTGGGGTAAAGTTCTCTGAACCAGGTCTGGACCCTTAACATGCACTTACATCAAACACAGGGATTAAGTTAAAACAACTGAAATGAAATGCTGCTTAGGTAATGCCGTTCATTCAGCTTGGGCACTGACATGGAGGAAATTACGAGGTTTGAGGTCCAGGAGGCTGATATAGCAAGACAAGAGACAGAAGCAGTGCTCTCTTCATCCGAAGGACATTTGTCTATGATTAGATAATTGTTTGCAAATTCACGGGGAAAATAAGTGAACACAGGAAGCTTAAGTACAGGCGTTTTCTCGAGAAGGTCAACATGAGCATCAAATAAAATGTTTATAGTTCAAAAATAAAACTAAAATTCCAAATACAAAACAAATATCTATAAACTTCCCTAAACAGTCGCCTCAGAAACCTAGTTAATTTCCTTTAACACACATAGTGCTCATTATTAGTCAGAGTTTTCCAAAAACACTTTAATAGCTTGACGTTCACTTTTTTGGGGTACACATCGCTCAACCAGTTCTATAGACACAGACCTTGAATGTTTGATTAACACGTTGTGCGCCAATTCGGAGAGATACAAAGATTTTGATTTTGCATTCCTAATTTAACATCCATGACGCTGGAATCATCAGTATGCTCTGTGAAATAGAGGTTAGTTCACGGCGTTCAATCTGTAATATTACACCAGAGGTGCTTTTAGTAAGTAATAATTACACAACGGAGAAACACGGGGGGGGGGGTCTGTAGCTGGCAAGACCTTGACAAAGCCTGCATTTCCTGTTGTATTCCCTAGTCTGAATAATAGGGAATAGAGCTAGAGCTCAGACACAAACAATCACGGTTTCGTTAAAAAAAGAAACCAGGAAGTGAACAGGGTCAGTTCTGCTTTACCACACCTCCTTTGGAGACAATGTACCAAGATAAGAGAGGCCTGAGCACTTTACGTGTGATGATAAGTGATCACCCCCAGCTCTGACAGCGCGGGGAGTGGCCGTCCGCTGGTGGGTTGGCTGGTTTTCTCTGGTAGATGAGGGATCGACGGAATGTTACGTGGGTGGGGCCTGGTACATGTCGTAAATATCTGTCATTTCACCCCAATCCAGTCAGGCCAGATAAGTGACTCACTTCAAGAAAGGGAAAAAAGGAATTGCCTTGTCGAAGTACTTGTACAGAAACAGGGCGTCGGGAAACTTGTAGTGGGCAGGGCTGATTGCTGCTCAGAGGCCGCAGGAACAGGAAGGAACGGCCCGGACTTCCTCCCCAGGGGGGAAGAGACTGGGAGGTTCTCAATTTCATATTTCCTGTGTCCTCTCCTTGTCTCCGTCACTAAACACATTGGAGGAGAAGGTCACAGGGGACAGATCTCTCCCACCCAATCGGTTGTGAGAAGGCAACGAGTAGACAGGAAGAGAACGGAGTAGGCGATTGTGTTCCAGGGTTACAATCAACTGTTGCCTTCACCCAAGAGCTCTGTTATGGTCAACACAATCTGGCTAAGTGGAAGTGGCTTGTTTTACAATCTCATTAACCACAAGAACACCAACCATGGCCCTAATCATGACCTTAAATTATAACCAAAAGCAAATGTTTTCCAATATGTTTATGAGTTTTGATTTGGCAGCTTGACCTTCACAAACCCATGCCGTCTTCGCTTTTGAGTGACCAAGCATGACCTCTGACCTTCGCTGGGTCTGACAAGCTGCTGAGAGGTCAAATAACAGGGCCGAACACTTCAAGCGTTGCTCTCCAGGAAACAAGTCAGAACATTCTCCTCTGAGACAAGACAAGACAGCGGCAAGCTGCGTAGCTCCGGGGAAATGCACTGCACACACCAACAGCTGACAGACCGGCATAAGAGCTCCCTCATATCTGGGGAGACGGCTTGGAATAACCGGAAGAGAAATGGCAGGAACGCAGAAACGCGGCACGGCCCTGTGATAAAAATGACTATCATGGATGGATGGAAGTGTGACGTCAGATAGACCAATTTCTGAACCCAGCTGTGTCACACACAATGCTAGCTGTATATTACCCAGGTAACACTGCAAGTCCAAACTGTTGCAATATGCTGCTTTACGACAACAACAGGCACATATTTCACACACGGCAATTAATAAACACTGGAAGAAAGTAAACAGGCCATGCCACCTAGATTTCACCAGGAATTATGTCATTACGTCCCTTTAAAAACAAAGAGACATAAACCATACACAGAGATCAATCAACTGAACAACCAATCAATAAAACAATGAAATGCATTTAATAAAGCCCCTTTTAAATCAGCAGTCACAAAGTGCTTAAAGAGAATATCCAGCTGGAAACCACGATGAGCAACAAAGAAGAAATTGACGAACAGCACCTAGGAAAACACTGTGCCGTTATGTGCCTCTGCTGACCAAGGACTTTGAATCCGGGGACAAGGTTACGGAGGACTCATTACAAGTCAGTCCACTGTGGAATGCATCGGCCATAAAGATGGATAGAGAACCCCCGACATATACCCTGTTTATGCTAGGCCAAAAGAAATAGTCCTCCTCAATCCATCTCTATGGTATCGACCACTGAATGAGATAGCAGACAGCAGGAGCTGAGATAAGTGAGAACTTGTAGGCTGTATTGATGCTGGACTTGACAAAGATCCAGCATGCGACTGAGGAGACACAAAGCCAGAGGAAAGGATATTACAGGAGCTATGCTGTTAATTTGGCCTTTGGGCTGCGTAGGGTCGCGACCTAACATCCATATATTTCATCGGGTTCCCAAATTGCTTCATTCTAAATGCTTAAAATCGACCCAGAACATCAACGAAAGGCTGATCTCTAATGTAAAGTAAAAAAAAACATGTTGAGAAAAGCTACATTTTAACTGGCCTATTTATAAGGTTGTATATATTTTATTTATTTCTGGAAAAAGGACTGTGGACCAGAAATAAATGATTTTGCAGTGAGTTTACAAACCGTCTTTAGTAAATCACATTTTATTGATCTTTAGAATCCTTGTTTTGAGCGTCAACAAAACAAATAGCCGTGCAAAACAGCTGCGAATGATACGTTCACAATAAGCAGTTTGTTCATAAAACAGCCCACCACTAATGCTGACCAATCAATGTATACAGTAATATGGTCATCCATCATCGTTTCCTATGGCAAAACCTGAAGCCACAGGGATGACAACATGAGATAACCTTCATTCATTTACAGTAAAGGAACACTGGCTGACCCTGGCATGAGAGGCTGTCTTTCTGGCAGGCCTGTGATTAGACAGACTGTCCGATGAGGAGGGGAACTAAAATTGAGCTATAAATAGTATATTAATCCATATTAAAAAAAAACAATGCCAGAAAATACAGAGGCTCTACAAACGCGACCTGTGTGTTGACAGATTCATAATCTACAAAATAAATGTGTGTATGTGTGTTGCAAAGAAAGGCAAAACGGAACCACACCCAGTGGGCAAAAATATGTACAGGGAAAGCTGTAAGAAATAGAACGCCAACACAAGACATCTGGGAGATTAAAAATGTCCACAAATCAAAGTCAGTGAGTAGTGACATGAACTTCAGTTAAATCACATTCGCAGCGTTCATCAAGTCACTGTCACTTTTGAAACTCTGCAGTGTGGAGCAGATAGGTCGGGGGACTGAAAAGCTAAAGGGTTATCCTGACCACAGGAAACTGTCACTGTGCCACACAAGGTTCCATCAACATCTCAGGTAGGATACACAAACCTTTTAGAGGATGGAAGCTAATTGGGGTGTCATTCTGTCAGTCTGGAAATAATGTCAGTGTTTTTGAGAACTGTATAAGTGAAAACTGTTACAGAAATAACTAATATATTAGTTAACAAAAATAATACCAAACTTCATACTACCAAGTCATTGACAACATTCAAAGTCACTATCCTGTTCCTATAGTACTTAAAGGGTCTTCCTTCAGAAGTTTACTACATTAGAACACAAAGACCACTTACAGTCTCTCCCATCTGCACAAAACCCAAGAGGGATACTATAGTTGTAAAATCAAACTATTGTTACCCGCAACCTCTTCCATTTGCCTACTTTTCTACACACCCCTGGTCTCTGAAGTGCCATATTCCTATCACTTGGCATCAAATCAATGCACATGCTGGACCAAACCAAACCACTCAGCTTGGGGGGGAATGACAGGTGGTGAAAGAGATGAATGGTTTTGGCTGGCCGGGCTAAGAGCCGCTAGGCTTTCCATGCTGAGAGAAAAACCAGGCCACTCCAAGAGCTGAGAGCGAGGAAGCGAAAGAAAGACAGGGAGAGAAAGAAAGAGAGGAAGGGAGAGAATGAGGACTCTGTAATCCATACAGACAGAGCAGTGTGAAAACCATTCATCACCTAGGCCCAGTCTGGCTTCTTTCCAGTAAAGAGAAAATAAAATAATTTAAAAATAAATATCACTTCTGCTGGGTTTCACTTTCAGCATCGGGCACAGTGAGGACACAGGAACAAAAAGAGGCCAACAAATCCTCGTCTAGCATGCTTGACTCATTGCGATCACATTGTCATTTAAAGCATCGGCTTAGTTCTTTAATGCCCCCACCCCACAACAGAGCCACCCCACAACAGAGCCACCCCACAACAGAGCCACCCCACAACAGTGGCCTACATTCAGTCTTGGCCGTGGAGTGAGTTACAGGCATCTCTGCAGCACACCTGAAACAGTAGCGAGGAAGCAAGGCAGCGGCACAAGGTGAATAAACATGATCCAGGCGGCTGCCGCTGCCCTCGCTTCAACCTCCAAACCTGCCGCCTCCCAACGTTCCAGGTGGCCCGGTGAATACACGCCCCGGCGTCCCGGTCCAAAACCACAGCCCTGGCTGTCACAGAGGTGAGGATGAACACAGCGTTGATGAAGTGCATCCCGGAAAAGACAGTCCAGGGTCAAAAAACAAGGAGAAATCATGAGTCTGTCACCGTCATGCTGGGAGAGTGGAAATTGTACGGGTAACCGCAGAGTTAAAGGAAGCACTAGAGTAAATGAGGAATATATATATATATTTTTTAAAGCAGGCGCTTCCACAGAGGTGTGGATTAATGTCAGGTAATATAAATACAGGCAGACGTCAGGATGGTTGTCTGGTCAGGTTTGGTGATGAGGATTGCTCAAATTTCTGATGTTTCACAACACGCCAACTGTCCCAGTCAACAGATCTCCACCCAGTTGGACACGTACGGGAGATTCTGGTGCTGCACCCGAGACAGTGTTTTCTACAGAGAACACGTGAACAAAATATATTCTTAGACTTTAAACGGTTTAAGCCAACACCTCAGGAAGACACATCCCAAGACCTCTACATGACCTAGGTCAAAGGCTATGGGGGAGGTGGAGGGGACGGCCATACAGTATCTGTACGCCCCAAGAGCTGTTATTGTGGGTGGAGGGAGTAACTGCCGTCCTCAAAGGCACAGTTTCATTATAGGTTTTCATATCATCCATTGTGGGGTTCAAACTGACACCCACAATAACAGTTAACACTTCACTTATTTAGCGTACATCTCTTATCTAATGCACCGGAAAAACTTCATTTGGACACTGAATCTTCAGATGCTTTACAGACCATCTACTAACACTAACGTTAAACCCCATTCCATCCCTAACCTTTACTTCAACACTTATTTTAAACGTAACCCCATCTTTAACCTTAGCAAGCATTAACTTTTTGTTGACAGGTTGAATATCTGTAGAGCATTAACAAATGGTAATCTAAAATATCTAAATAAAGTGTGACCAAAGCACGTTCCAAGAGCTATTAGGATTACGTGTCTTGCTTAAGGGCAAAGCAACACAGTATTACAAAATCGTTTTTTTCCATTTTGTCGGTTTTGGGATATAAATTAGGGATCTCCGTAATCGTCCCAGCGCTCTTGACCACATCGCTGTCTGCTAGTCTACCTGCAAGGAACATAACATTGCTGCACTACAGTCAGTCGTGTACAGTGCACCTGGTGACAAAACCAAGGACCAAGAACAGAGAGAGGAAAAATAAGAAAACAGTCCCGGAAGACAAGCAGAGTCAAGCTGAGACATGTTGCTAAGCACCTGGTTTTGTCTCTCACTCGTCTGTTGTCAACTCAGAGTGAGAACGCGAGACAGACACAGAAAGACAGAGAAGCAGACAGTCGAAATTATGCACAGATGTTTTTTTTTCTCATAGAGACAATATGAACAGTGTTGTCACGTTACATTCAAGACTTAAGTTGAACGAGCGGCAAAATTGCCTAAAGGCTTTCGTTTACGACATCGACGTTTTCAACTCCTCAATATTATGCAGAGTATGCCGTTGGTTATGATCCAACAATCTGTAGCGACTTGCTATAGCCTATCCACTACATTAAACATATTAAACTCAGAGACGGAACATTAAACTTCCGTTAAGAGTATCGAATAATCTTGCTAAAACCATGTTGAGTGCTGTTCACCTGTGAAGTTTGGTAATAACCAAAGATGCACGGATTAAAACTAAACCAAAGTCATTTTCACAGAGCTGGAAATAACTCATTATTTTTTTCTGGACTCTGGTCTGCCACTCAAACATTCCTCAGCTGGTGTCAGTACACATCGGAATTCCTTTCGGCACTTGAGATCTGGATCGCAGCAGCAAGCGAGAGCTTCTTAACCGTCAGGCAAGTGTGCTTGTCGAAGGCCAAGATAGCTCATCAAAAGTCTACGACGTGATGTGCAACCATATTTATTAAATACATTTTATAAAATCAGCCGCAGTGGGGAATACATTTAAATATTAAGTTGGCACAGACATCCTTTACGATTCTCTTATTAAAAAGCGTCAATAAGCATTGCCAATAATTTTGATTTTTACAGGCATGAGTGCAAATCATATCTTTTCAATTACAAATCCGCTTTGGCAACTTCCAGGACCAGTAAAACAGTTTTCAATACGGTCCCAAGGGTGCATATACATTAATAACTTCAGCGAGACCACAATTCAAGTAATTATAATGAAGTCGTGCGCAATACGGCTTTGGAGTTACTATAAGCAAACTTGGCAACATGACGTAACACATAAAACAACCCTGTGAAATAACCGAAGAACAATTTTCCATTCTATGAACTCAGTTCAGGAATTTGTGAAAACATGACCAAATTCCACAGCCACCATCTGTGGACCTCAGTTACAAGATAACACAATCGCGAGGGCCACACTGCAGAGGCATTCATGAAAACTGACATGGAGGTAAACAAACTTTAACCGTCTAATTTCAACCAGAGTTCAATTGTTGGGAGGACATACTAAACTCTGTTGTCTCAAAATAATGAATAGTTGAAGTTATTATGTGGGTAAATCAACAATTTACATAAATGTATTGAAATGTAGTAAGTTTGCAATTGCATACACTATCATAATGTACTGCGAATATTGTTTTTAAAAAATGCATGGAAATCAAATGACAAACTATCCAAAGGTGTCTAGAGACCGCAAAGAAGCAAGCCAGTTTTTTCGCCAGCAACTGCCACGGCAACTTCGTAACAATGTAATAATCGTTTGAAAGGTTAAAATTTTAACAGTTAACTATGTTCACAGAATTTTAACAACAAGTTATGCATTTTGTGTACTCCTGTTTAGTTTTATGTATTATTTATTTCATTACGATAACAGCCGAAGTTAGAAGACACACCCTCTGTGTAAACGAACTAAATCTGACCAAGGGACCAATTGGCTGTAACAATGCAATGAATGGGCAACAGTCTCCAACGTGTCCAGTGCTGACAAACTAAACACTAAAATTGTCACAAACTCTCAAAGAAGTGTACTCTCTATGAATATCAAGTTGCCTACTTAATCTGGCTATTGTAACTCTTTGCTATTTCTTTATCAACATTTCCTGTCCGGAGTTTCCCAGTCGTTCCATCGACAAAGAATCCCGAGATAACAATGTACTATATGTAAAAAAAAAAATCACTTCATTTGCTTACCTGGACATAATTGTTTTCACAGTAATCTGCTACCCGTGTGAGATTCTGGTAACTCTCTACTAGAGCTCTTTTGCCGGCTGGAATTTCTTCCTCTAACAACATTTGAAGCTCTGCCATCTTACATCTCCCCGCATAGCTTCTTCTTCGTCTTCCCTTTGAAACAACCAGCTCAGCTGCCTCGAAGAGAAACTCCTCCGCCTGGTATTGTGGGATTCCTGGCCTCGCTTTCACATCGGCGCAACCACTACTATCCTACAGCTTGCTGTCGACCGCTCGCAAAAAAAAGTTAATCGCCGGGTAGACTTATGGGATACGTAGTGCGGTATCCTTGCCAAGGTTGCCGAGATGCAATATTCCTTGCATTTGGTACACAATACCAACACGTGATGATTTATGTACACGAAAAACAACAACATTGAGCCTAAAAGCTAGTTGTGTGATGGCTATATCCCTTTGCCATACCTTTCAAATGTACATGTTGATCAATTACACGCTCAGCCAAATAACTACATATCCAGAAAGCTACCAGTGTGTGTGATGCATTGTGGACCTTGTAGGGATTTACGTAACGCTAAACGACGCCCATGTCTGAATTTTGGCTGTAAAAAAAACTACAACTCCCTTAGCATACAGTGGCTGTCATTACTGTATTATATGCATGGCTTCTGTTGGTAAGTGAAGAGAGGTCGCGGACGACGTCTCAAGCAGATATATCATTAAATGGTAAGTGACACACTGAGCTTATTTGCCAAGCATAATGCATACATTTTTATACTTATCAGAATGATACAACTATGTAAAGGTATTTCAATTTATTCCCGTAGTCCCCTTTAAATTGAGTTGACCAATTTTTACAGACGACATAACCTCCTATGGTGGATTTTTGGTTTAGCATTCAACTAAGGGTTCCGGTCAAATAGTCATATAACTTCCAGCGTTATTTTAAATACATGTATGTTATTGTGAACAAGTTGTACGGTTTTGCGATGTAACTGAGTGCATGACCTAGCTAAAGCCACAAGTATTGCTGCAACAACCCATACAACTCACATTGTACATTCCTGACAACTTCAACCCTGATGATTTCTAGGTATTTATAGTCTGCTATCGTAATTCACGATTTGGGTCATGATGGAGAATGAGGATTCAAGACCATTGTACGAGCTGAGGTTTGATGCCGCTGTCAAAGTGATACAAAGCTTGCCACCAGACGGTAAGAACTGTACAGGGTTTACGCAGCATTGTAGCTAAGCCAATTAAGTTAACCTACATTACAAATCTGTCTGGGAGGTCTTTCTGCCCTTTCTAGCTATAACCTCAATAAAATGTACAATGAACTGCAATGTGTGAACCCTACAAAGTTTTCCAGAAGCCTTTCAAATACCAAGACCCCCTTACTCCAAAGTAAATTATATGTTCCCCCTTGTGTGATGTGTTTATCTTTATTTTGTCTTTCCATTCCAGGTTCTTTTCAGCCCTCTAATGACATGATGCTCAAGTTTTACAGTTACTACAAGCAAGCCACCCTTGGACCTTGCAACATACCGAGGCCTGGCTTTTGGGATCCGGTGGGCAAAGTTAAATGGTAATGCAGGAGAATCTGAGCTAAACATGGTCTCCTAACAACACTCTACACTGGAGTCCTGCTTTGTGTATGAAATGTAGTCAACTTTGCTGTTGTCACACTCTGTCCGATGAACCCTGAACCTGTCATGCTTGAGAGGCCCGAAATGTCAGGTCACCTTTTACCCACTCTGAGGGCTCATTGTTTTCACTTGCCTATGATGTTTGAAGTTGCACACACATTCAGTTAACTTTTGGACTGTTAGATGGCCATTGCTTCACCAAGCCTTGTAGACTGGCCAGTCCTGCTGCCGCTTAGCGGTGTCTACCTTGGTCACTGACCAAGCGGTTATTCTGCTCATAACAAATAACAAGATGACCTGCTCACTGCTGACTTAATATGCTGTCTGCAGCTCCTAATGTTTTTACTGTCCATTTGACCCAACTGTGTAAAGTTTACAACTGGAGAGCAACTGGAGCACGAAAGTCCTTAAAAGCAATTGTTTCTGTGATGATTAAGTTCATTTTGTAACTTGCTTCATCACTTGGCGAGGATTTAGCGGTCATTGTCGGTGGAGTAGACTCCAGGAGACTGCTGACGTAGGTGTCAGTCTAAACCTCTTGTTCTGTCTGTTAAGGGATGCGTGGAATGATTTGGGAGATATGTCCAAAGAAGAGGCCATGACCGCTTACGTTGAGGAAATGAAGAAGGTAAGTGTTCCGCCTGCCTTAGATGAGAATGCTGATCCAGAAGTCGCCATAGTGGCTTTAACTTCTTTTTCAAACAGATTGTTGATACATCCGGGAAGACGGTAATATTCTATTGAATATGGAATTGACATTTTCTGAGTTCAACAAAGTTAAAAGGAATTGACCCTGGGAACCCTGGGTGAAACACTTTGTTGAAAATCTAAATGACATTCCAGGATCACCTGGATTTTCCTGCACATCTGTGGACACCTGATTGTGTTTCCTTGACACCTGATTGTGTTTCCTTGACAGATCCTGGAGGGCATGCCCTGCACCAGCGAGGTGGAGCAGCTCCTGAAGGTGTTGGGCCCCTTCTACGAACAGGTGGAAGAAAATAAAAAGATTAACCAGGTGTCAGACCTCTCTGCAGGTACTTTCCCACCATTTTAAATTTGTATTCATTTATTTTCATGTACGATTGAAATGTTTTTTTTTATTTGGCATGTCTCTTATTTTTAACTAATTAATTTCTGACATGTGCTCAGCCCGATTGGCAAAGTTTGCTAAACAGCTTGAAGGCAAGTGTATATTATAGATCTGTTTTCTCCCGTAATGATCTGTCCCTCTAGTGATGTCTAGTGCTGTAACTCAGTATAAATAGTGTGTCTTTTTTATTTTATATTTTAGCTTTAGATTATATAGTTTAGAATATATTGTAGTTTGTGAGAGATTTGACATTATTTTGTAATAAAAGTTGCAATAAAGGAGGAATAGATTATTTTTAGTTTGGTTAAATTTAATGAATAGTAACGTATAGTTCTATAACACTGTAACATAGTTGTTGCTATGCAACAGGATTTGGAACCATGCTATCATCAAAAAGTGTCACGAAGAATATCATTCGGACGATGGAGATGAACGGCACCTTGGAGACACGACCACCCAGGCAGGGTGTGAACCCTGCGGAGCCCAACGTCTTCGCACTAAAGGAACACAGCGAGGAAGAGGAGTTCAGGTTTGATGAGGAAGATGACATGGAGGAGGAGGAAGAACCTTCTGAGATAAAAGAGTTGAAAAACGGTACGTCATTGAACACTGACACTGTAATTTAATGATGATTAGAAAAAAATATACAGCTCTGGAAAAGATTTTGAGACCACTGCAAAATTATCAGTTTCTCTGATTTTACTATTCATAGGTATGTGTTTGAGTAAAATGAACATTTTTGTTTTATTCTATAAACTACTGACAACATTACTCCCAAATTCCAAATAAAAATATTATCATTTAGAGCATTTATTTGTAAAAAATAACAACTGGTCAAAATAACCAAAAAAATATGCATTATTTTCAGACCTCAAATAATGCAAAGAAAACAAATTCATATTCATTTTTCAACAACAAAATACGAATGCTTAGGAAGAGTTCAGAAATCAATATTTGGTGGAATAACCCTGATTTTTAATCACAGCTTTCATGCGTCTTGTCATGCTCTCCACCAGTCTGTCACATTGCTGTTGGGTGAATTTATGCCACTCCTGGCACAAAAATTCAAGTAGCTCGGCTTTGTTTAATGGCTTGTGACCATCCATCTTCCTCTTGATCAAATTCCAGAGGTTTTTAATGGGGTTCCGGTCTGGAGATTGGGCTGGCCATGACAGGGTCTTGATCTGGTGGTCCTCCATCCACACCTTGATTGACCTGGCTGTGTGGCATGGAGCGTTGTCCTGATGGAAAAAACAATTCTCAGAGTTGGGGAACATTGTCAGAGCAGAAGGAAGCAGGTTTTCTTCCAGGATAACCTTGTACTTGGCTTGATTCATGCATCCTTCACAAAGACAAATCAGCTCGATTCCAGCCTTGCTGAAGCATCCCCAGATCATCACCGATCCTCCACCAAATTTCACAGTGGGTGCTAGACACTGTGGCTTGTAGGCCTCTCCAGGTCTCCGTCTAACCATTAGACGACCAGGTGTTGGGCAAAGCTGAAAATTTGGCTCGTCAGAGATGATGACCTTTCTCCATTCCTCTACAGTCCAATCCTTATGGTCTTTTGCAAACTTCAGCCTGGCTCTTCTTTGCTTCTCATTGATGAAGGGCTTTTTTGTAGCTTTGCACGATTTCAGCCCTGTCCCTAGGAGCCTGTTTCGAACCGTCCTCGCCATCCCCAGCTGCTCTTTGCCATTCTTTTTGTAGGTCACTTGATGTCATCCTACGGTTGTTGAGTGACATTCAAATGAGTTGACGGTCATCTTTGGTCAGTGGACAGTCATTTTCGCCCTCTGCCAAACTGTAGCTTTGTTGTCCCCAATGTCTGTTGCTTGACCTTGTTCTTATGAACCGCCGTCTTGGAAATTGTCAGGATGGAAGCAACCTGACGCTCACTGTATCCCTCTGCCAGTAAAGCCAGAATTGAACCCTTCTTTTCCTCACTCAAAACTTTTCTTTTCAACTCTTTTGTCATGCTGAATAGTTACTTTTTTATTCAAATTACCTTTGAGGTACTACTTGCACTGTTTTTGCCATTCAGCTGGTTCTATTGCAAGAGGATAGTGATGACCACAGCCGTGGTTTTTATACTTTTCCTGGTTAAATTAGATTTGACTCAGGAAATCACCTAATCAGTACCTCATTAATTAAAATGAGGTGTGCCTATGTTGGAATTTAACAGACACTGGAATGCAATGGCTGCAATACATGTAGAGATGCTGATTTAAGAAAAATTAGAAGTGGTGCCTTAATTTTTTCCAGAGCTGTATATTATTTGTAATAACATTTTGAAAACGTCTTTCAGCAAGAAAAGCCTCGGCCCCAAAGCCAAAGAAAAAGTCCTCATCCGGGAGGCCTCAGGTGAGCAGGACAGTGGGGAACGGGTTGGGTCTGCTGTCCAACGGGAGCCTCTCCTCCAAGTCCTCCCTGAACAGTGAGGACCCTGGGGAAGGGCTCACCAACTACCCGCTCCCTCTGGATCCCCACGCCCAGATGAACGGCCACCACACGGGTGAGTCCCACTCCAGTTCACTTAGTAGAGTGTACTGAGTGATGATGCGTGTATATAATGTATGACTGTGGTAAAGGTTGTCTCGGCGACCTGAAGATGCACCTCTCGCGGCATTTCATATTTTTCAGAGACAGTTGCAGTGCAAAGGCGCAAATGATTCATCATTTCATTCAATGTGCGGACGTAAAAAGTGTAGAGCCGGTGGGATGGTAGAGTTTTTATATCTGTTAGTCTTTAATGTGGGATGTCTGAAACAACGACCTGAAAATGGTTTGTCATGGTTACAGAGTATGTAGAATATCAGAATATCAACGGTACTCTCTTTGGCCTGTAAAAGTAAATCAAATCAAAGTCACTCAAATCAAATTTTAGTTAAGTTTAGTTATAAAGCCTTTTTTTTTTTAGCAGTTCTCAGAAAAGTGGTTTTACGGAAAACCAGCCCAAAGGAGCCTTCACAAGCCAAATCCATACTTCACAATAAACGTTGTGAAGATGTATATTCAGTCCCTGTATAGACCGGCACCCTGGCTGATTACGGGGGGGTTGTTTTCACGGATCCTTGGCCATGTGATCTGATAAGCTGCTCAGCTCTAATGTAGAGCCGTTGCAAATCAGCATTTCCTTGGAAACCACCACAGACGTCATGTTGGGAAAGGATTTTCGTTACATTATGAACTTAAGAGTTAGCCTATGTCCAGTCCTGTTGTTTTTATAACACCTCTCACCATCACATCAGATCAGTGCTCACCTGTACAGGGATGCGTTTGGAGTGGGGAACACATGCCGATATTGGGTCACAGCTGAGACCTTAGCAATGCTTGCATTTGTTTCTAGTAGAAAAACAACTCCCGGGGAAAGATTCATGAATGACTAAGATCCCGAACTGATCTGCATGGGACGGCGTGTTTGTTTCCATAGATCTGGATGGATCCGGACTGCAGCATGTGGCCAACGACTCGGACAGCGAGGTCTACTGCGACTCCATGGATCAGTTTGGCCTGGAAGAGGTGAGGCAAACATTGCTCTTTACGGTCAAGCTTGGACAGCCTAGCGGTCGGTCCGGTGACCAAAAGGTTTTTGAGTTGAAAACCGTGAAGAGAAATAATCAGGCATTTGTCCCCAGACTGACACAGCAACCCCCGCGTTTAACCATTTTGGAGGAGTAGGGTTTAAATTGGAAATAAGGCTTATTTTTGGACTTGTGTGTGATTGACGCAAGATTGACGCAGGAATGTGTTTTATGTATGTGTGTTCGGTCCAGGGTTCTGCGGGCCACACTGACCGTTGCCTCGAGCTGGATGAAGAGGAACAGGGTGAGGAGAGGGAGAACCACAGCCCTCTGTCTGATCAGGAGGGGCCCGCAGAGGCACCGTGCGGGACCCCTGACGACCCCCAGGGAGCCCCACGGGGCATCCAATGTGGTGGGGAGGACGGGGCGACAGGAGGAGGGGTGTCTGAGAGACAAAGACTGAATAGCGATAAGCCCCGAAGCTCCCTGGTCAGAAGAGAACGAAGTAAGGCCTGAATGTCGTTACATAGTAATTTGTGTGTGGGTCTGGGCCCTGTCTTATTTCTCTGGATGTGTCATGTCAGTTTTTAACCTCCGTGTGTGTGTGTGCTAGGCTCCAGGTCATCAGGGCACGCCCCCGGGGCCTCGGGGCCCTTGCAGTGCAGTGGGGGAGATGGGGAGAGATGGGGGGACGCAGGAGCGCCAGGAGGCAGTCTGAACGAGCACATCATTGTGGCGCTGGCCCGACTTCAGGAAGACATGCAGAGCGTCCTGGAGAGGCTCCACACCCTGGAGGCCCTGACAGCGTCCCAGGTCAGAGACCCGCATGTAGGATTTAAAACATTAGGTTACCAATATCCAAATACACCACCAATATCCAAATACACCTTCAGCTCTCATTTGTTTGTATTCGTGCGCAGGAGGTGTAGATTTTGGAGTGTGACGTTAGGGCTGGACTGTAACTATTTACCGTTGTTTGGTTGCGTTTTTCCCGCAGGCAAAGTCATTGGCTCAACCGTACCCACCATCACCATTGGCGCAGAAGAGCCGTAAGGTATCGGTCAATACCTAATCTGTCTGTCTGTGTTTCATTTGGACTCCCAGAGCCATAGACCAAAGATACCTTCCTGTGTGATCACATATTTTGACTCGCAATGTAGGAATCTTTTGTTATAGGGATATTGTAAGTATACATATTCTTAAGGACCTTTCAGTTTGATCACTTTAAAGCCTCGTCTTCTCTCTAGAAACCGACCTGGTGGCCGTTCGAAGTCTCTCCCGGTACTGTTGCGTTTGCAGTGCTTTGGCCGTTTGTGGTGCAGTGGCTCATCCGACAATTCCTTCAACGTAGGAGAAGGTAATTACTGGAAAGATTGGCGGATATGGAAAACAAGTATAAACAGGGCAGTGGTATTGGTAAGTAATATAGCCCTGTCATAAATTCCGTCTTTGTGAAGCTCACAGCGTTTTTGTCGAGACTGGGTCACAGGTCCTGATTGAATTCTGTTGTGATTTTCGAGGCTGTGCCTTTGGGGCAGTGAGCTACTGTCCAGTTAAGTGTCAGTCTGTCTTTGTCGGTCAGCTTCGACTTGTGACCACTGTTCCTCTTTGGCAGCGCAGCTTGTCCATGTTCGGCGTGTGCCATCATGATTTTTGAGACTGTTCCCCTGCACATTGAGTCATGGTGCAGTTTTTCTGACCAATGAATCTGCAATTTGGACACCGGCTATTTGGCCTCTTTGAAACCCTTTTTGAACTGTTATTTGCCTCATGTTGCTTTAAATACTCATCTAATCTAATTGTCAGACCTCTTTCATAGCTGACACATTTGTACTGCTAATTGGCAATCAACCTAATGTGGCCTCTGCAGCTCTGTGTGTGAGTAACAATCCTTTTCCATGCGGTGTTACCTTTATTTTGTCTACCCCCTTAATGTCAAATACAAATACGTATTTTGTTACACTTATGTTATTCAGTCAGGCATGCATGATTCTTGCTTCACTATAAAGCCAGTGATGTTTTTTCCAACAACATAATGCATTTTTGTATTTGAGGCTGGACTGCTTTCTAAAATTGAATGTTTGTCCTCAATTTCAGAAGAATCAACTGACGAGCCTCCAGACGCAAAGATGCCTAGCAACTTGGAGCACTCTTTAAAAAAAAAAAAAAAAAAAAATTTGTTTTTGATTGGGCAACGGCTGTAGTCTCCTTTCCGCTTTCCCTTTCCGCTTTCCCCAACACGTCTTTGACTCGAGCTTTTGCACTACGAAAATGGCACTAGGACTAATGTGTGGTGGAAGCCTCGCAATCCACTGGAACTAGAATTGAAATCAAAAGAGAAATGTGAATGTATTTGACCGTAGCTTACAATTTAAGCAGACTTTTGATGAACCAGTTATTTTATTACATTAGTGTTTTTTTTCATAATGACAAGGTTTTAACTTGGGAGACAAATCTATTCGTTGTTGTGTTACGTTGAGTGAGACGACGTTCTTAGGTTGTTATGGTTTCTCTTTAATTTTACTGTATACCATAATAGTTCTGGGCATTAGGAGAGCCAACTTATTCAACTTGTCTTGCGAATGCCTGGCATGGATATACCGCTACAGAAAAGCCCACGCCATATATGACAATAGTTGCTTAGGCAATGCTGCTAATATATTGTGATTACTGTAGGTAGACCAAGTATATACTGTATAATTATGTGTTCTCATAATGTACATTTAATTCTGAAAACGTGTTAATTTATTTTTAATGACATGAAATGAAGGTCTTTATCATCTCGCCCAGTGGGGTTGTAAATTACCGCTAAAGGTTTTCTCCAGGATTTTGTTCATATTTTAAGAAACATTCTGATTCATTGTGCCGTTATCTGCCTAATTCATGTCTGTTTTGAATTTCATCAATCTGTGATAAGTGCCTTGCCAGATTTCGGTAAATGGGATAATGCAGAGCTGTGTGAAATACAGCTTTGGATTATTACATTTCTCTTTACTCTTGAGGAAACACAGCTCAACAATATTGTAGCGCTGGACCAAATTCTGAGAAAAATGTAAAAAAAAAAAAAAAAAACCTGATGATGTCCATTAGACACTCTTAAAAATAAATAAGTAGTTATCCATCCCTCTTGTTTGGGCCAGAGACCAAGCTGTCAAGTAAGGATTTTCCAGAACACAGAACATGCAGTGCTTCTCTTGTGAAGTACATGGTTCCCAAATGTATGCTCTAGATGCTTTTACAGCTCGAGTCACAAACAAGCAGAACTTTTATAAGTTGATGACATTTCATATTGTTTAATATCTGTTAATAGCATTTTTTTTAAAGTAGCAATGTATATTACTAACTTTTTGTTACTGTAAAGCAGCTGTGGCCACGGAAATATACGTGATCTGAACAGGGATAATGTATGGACTGTAATGTTTTAAAAAATTCCCGTTAATTGATTTTCAGCTAGATTATCAGTTTAATTATTTTTATGTAGTGTACATTGTACACAATAACAGCTGTACAGCCCTTATAATAACAACATGAAGATTAAATTGCAATATTTTAATTGCATTCTGTTTTAAGTTTATCTGTGTCAAATTAGTATTGGTAAAGTGAGATTGACATTGGCAACAGAGATATTTTCACAGCCATCGATTTGTTAAATAATACAAACTTTCTACTAAATCTGATGCTTTCTCACCTTCTCTGCCTTAGGGGGTAGATGGTTGTTTGCATGTGATTGATTATCCAAGGCACAAAATAAAGTTTGAATATAGCCTTTTGTTCTGTTCTTAACGGACACACATAAAAGATCTGACCACAAGTAGCCACATAAAGGAATATTTTACTTTAACTATGCATAAAAATGTCACCACTCTGAATGAACCTTATGTAAGACATGACGGCTTTTCTCCATTTTAGCTTTCGGGGTCATCCGAGAGGATTGATATCCGAGAGAATTATGTAGCTCAGCAATCACTTTACACAACATACATTTTATTTCAGATGTTGCAAAAACAAGAAGAAAAAAACATTCTGTGGAGAGTCTCCAAACAGATGTAGTGAACAATAGCAGTCATCGTGGAAGTTTAAAAATGGAGGTGCAAAGAGAGAGCAGCTTGCCACGCTGCTGTGTGCTTTATAATTAGTGCTGTTACGTTGGAAGACACAATCACAGAAATACATTTCCTTAGTATACATTCATGCTTTTTCTTCCTCAACAATAAATACAAAACGGATCTGAAGAGAAACACACCGGGCCTACATAATAGTTTTGGGGAAATGCCATGATGACACATGGTGGAGGACAGAGGATAACATGCCAAGACACGGCTGGTCCTACAGACTGAACCCAGACATGACGAGGTGCTGGGCCGAGTTCCTGGCGTCAAAGTATGACGTGTCCGTTTCGTCCTCTGGCTGGGGGATGAAGGGCATGGTCTGATTCTGCAGGTTATCCCAGTCCAATCCCGCAAACAGAGCGTGACTCCTCAGTTCTGACGCAGGAACAAAAACAAATGTGGCTCTAGTAAGCTACAATGTAACTGTTACCGATACAATTTGTCAGTTGAAAACTGCGTCCACGGATTGGCATTGCAGCCGGTTACATTTCTGTGCCGAAGAGGCCCTTACCTTTGAGGCCAGCCCGTTTGTTCATGTCCATGGTGAGTAAAATCTCTATTGCATCCCGGGAGTTGTGGGACAGCTCCTCCTCACCACCAGGCCAGGGGATATCTGAGATAAAATATTGAAAAATAAATATAGCCGATAAAAAACACTTTAAAATGCACAACCAGACCTTGCTGTGAAGTACACAGCGCCAAGGGCTTCACATCCCACTGACGTGTGGAGCAGACTGCTCCTTTCAGCCTGCTCCTTTCAGCTATCTAATGAATGGAAATCAAACGTTAACAGCTGCAATCAGCAGTCATGCTAGCTGCTGACACCTACCCCGGTTGAGAATGTTCTGGAAGACGAGCTGAGGAGTTTCGTCGTTGAACGGGGGCACGCCGGTGAGGAACTCAAACAGACACACACCCAGGGCCCACCAGTCCACCATGAAGTCTGAAACACACACAAGCACGCGCACACACACACGTATGTTGCGTCTCATTTATTCTGCAGCGGTGGAAGCATAATCTAAGTCAGATGGCATTCAGCGTAGTGTTTTGGTGAAAATGTAGGGTTGTAGGTTCCATACGTTTCTTGAAATATGCCATTTAAATGATTGTGTATGATGTGAGGGGGGGTTGTAAAATTCTGTATTGCTTACTACAATTACTTTGCCCAGAGTATTTTTTTTTCGTGTCTTTGTAGTCTAAAGTGAAATCAAGTCAACAAAATTAACATTTTTCCCAACAAAGTAAAAGACTGTTTGAAGAAATAGACACATCGTCATCTTTGAAATTGTGTCTTCAACAACTACGCATATCTATAGAATCATCCATGTTAGTCCTCCACTCTGACAAACCCAATCCAAGACAACACGCACCAAAATATATAGGCTTCCCATTACAATTTCCCTGAACTGTATCCCAACATGGATCCAACTCCACACAAACCCAATAACTGAGGGTCCAAAGCAGTAAGAACAAGGGCGAATCGGAACCAGAATTTTGCAACCCATGTGTGACTGAATCAGGCAGCCATTTCCTCTGGTACCAGACAGTCAGCGCAGGGAAGCTGAGAGCACATGCATTTACGCTAGGAACGTTAGCAAGGTTACAATACACTTACCGCCACAATTATGGTACCCTGAAACTAACAAAGGACATCTGTTAAAATGGTTAATTTCTCAAGATACCTCTGTACACTGGTAAACAGGACGTATGACTGCCATCACAACAACACATACAGAAACGGTTTGTCATCCCAAACAGCAATTGGCCTTCTCTCACCGTGTGGTTTCCCCAGGAGCAGCTCTGGGGCTAGGTAGTCCGGGGTGCCCAGAATTGGTACGCCATCGACGGGCATTCGACCCCGCCTGACACTCTTAGGGGTCCTGAACGGAGTGTGGGAGGTTGTCATCAGCTGTGGGGTCTGAAATTAGGAACAAACCGATGTGAAATTACTTGGATGAAAACAGTGAAACAGAATCTGACTCAGTGTTAAATTGCAGCCATCATGAGAATGTACAAACTAAAAATAGGCAAAAATTCAACAGACAGAATTATATACAACATAAACATTAAGAACTCCAGAAGAATACCTGTTCAATTGAGTGTATTCCAGTACTCATCATCTTCATGATTACAATAATTTTTTAACCCTGGTTTTACTGTCGCCTTGCTCAGGGACAGAACAACACATTCTTCATGAGATTCGATCTAGCAACCTTTTGGTTACTGGCGAGACACTAAGCTACCCGGCCCTGACCTTGGTCCATGGATATCTACCTGACAGAGAGAGCCGCTTGACCTGGGTCTCTTCTGGACTGGCGTGACGGCGATGGGCATGCTTTGGTGCGAGGCAGAGGTCACATCCATGGCCTCCACTGATCCCAGGCTGAGGCGTGAGCTCCACGACACGTTGGAGCGATTGATGGAGCTGCAGAAGCTCCGGAAGGCCACCACGTTCCTGGGCTTGAGGAACGAGGGTGTCTTGGCCACACTCGGGTCCAGTTCGGGGACTTGGTCGATGAAGGAGCTTTTGGACACTCCCCTCAGGGTGACCGCGCTGCTGAGGTTCGCCGTTCCTGCATTGGGAAGGCTAGGCGGCTGAGCAGATAGCGGGATAACTGGCAGTATTTCACTGTCATTAAGCTCTTTCAACACCAAAGGCCCTTCTTTGACACTTTGAGTGGAGCTTTTTTCATTTGGGCTGTTAGCAAGGATGGACATCTCGTTAGCAGACCCATCGGGGTCTGAGCTCAGGCTCCTGCTGAGTTCGTGGTCGTCCTCAAAAGACACCCCCTCGACAAAGACCCCTTCTGCCACGTCATCCAACTCACACAAGAGGTTTTTGGCCACAGCAGTAGAACTGGAGCGTTTGGGGTTCTGTCCGTCAGCAGAACCTCGAGTCTCCGATCCAAACTCCTCCAAATGAACGTTGGCAAACACCCCGGTCAGACCAGTGTAATAGGTCACAGCCCTCTCTGGGACACCATAACACCGCTGATACTGTGAGTCTGTCTTCTTTGAAAGTGATTCCAGCCGCTCAGGGCTTTCTTCCACCTCCTCAAACCCTCTCTTTCCTGTTGACGTTAAGACAAGGTGGCCTTCCACTGGTTTCCCGTCGGGTGCGCAGTGAGGTTCAGCTCTGGAAACATTGCATCTGATTGGTTGAGAGACTTCAGGCTTCTGAGTGGAGACGCGATGGAGCTGCCCACGTAGGTTGAAGTTGTCCAATGTGGCCAGGGAGGAGTCCCGGCGCTGAATCCGCATTTCAGAGATCGCCTTTCCTCCCGTATGTTTGCTTGCATTCCTACCATGTGGGTATGGGAAGTTCTCCAAGTCCTTCTAGAAAGAAAAGCAAATAACGACATACACGTCTTCTAATGACCAAAGACTTATATATGCAGAGTAAGATATTAGAGCAAAATAAATTCTACATTTTTAGAATTTGTAACTGGCTGCTGACCTGCTCCACCTCCCATAATGGGCTGACACCTCCCTCAGAGTCCGTGGTGGAGGGGAAGAGGCATGACTGGCTGCTCCCTGCACTCATCGTCTCAAACCTCCTCCTGGACTTCAGCAGTCTGGGGGTTAGGCTCTTACCCAACAAAAACGGGCTAAAGACACAACTGTTGGGTCCTGACAAAGAAAACAAAAAAGGCTCACCTCAGGACTGGTTTAACTGCAGACAAGACCAGTCTGGTCCCTGTGGGGAAGGTGGAGAACCCGAAAGACAGGATGAGGTAGAACTGAAGAGACAAACCCAAAGTCTGGCTGTGGCAGACAGGAGAATGCAGGAATTCCTTCTGCCTCCTCAACGGCGAGCAGTTTTTCCGCTGTTCGATTTTACCACACGACATGGGGCTGAACACGGCAGAGGACCTGCAGCGAGGCTTACTCTCCACACCTGGTGTGTTCTGTAATGATGGGATTAAATATTCAATATGGCAACCTAAGAACCAGCGTTCTGTATCTGCACGAACCAACCATGTGACGTTCACCGTCTGCACAAATGCATTGGCCATACTCACGTTCAAATGCAACGAAATGGAACTGTAAAATGTACTCACAAGTCCGAGAGAGCTAATCAAAGACAAGACTTGACCAGGTGTGCGGAAATAATCTTGTTTGGGCTTTGCCAAAGAAGGGGTTGTCAAGATATCAGACAGACTCAATTCTGTTAGGGGATGCAAAATACATTTGAATATAAAACAAAGCAGAATCGAAAGGAAACATTTGCTTTAGTGTAAATAACGGTGTAAACCCATACCTCTGTCAAGCTTGACTTTAGAGAGACCAAAATCCGTAAGCTTGATGTGGCCTTCGTTAGATACAAGCATATTGTCTGGCTTCAGGTCCCTAAATGATTAAACCGAATACAAAAAAAAAAAATCAACCACAGATCAATAATTCTGAAATTTATAATGAACACTTTTTTAGACGCATAGTCAGGACCTGTGGATGATTCCATGACGATGGAGGTAGTCTAAAGCACGTGCCACCTCTGAAATGTATTTAGCAGACATGTCCTCATCAAAATAGCCGTAGATGTGAAGAAGTGACTTCACATCCCCTCCAATGAGGTACTCCATCACCTGGGGACAAACATGCAAAGAAAACAGACCGGTCAGAAAGGAGGCATAACTCAGTCACTTTGGGCATTTTGTCTTCTATGGGAGAACACCCCCACCTGTCCTTGTCCATCTGGTAATGCTTCTGACCTCGATTATGTTTTATAAACTCTGGACACAGCCCACATGCATTTATTTATTACTACAACTTGTACTCTTAAAATGTTCACCCGGCACAGCCAGAAAAGGACTGGCCACCCCTCAGGGCCTGGTTCCTCCCTAGATTTCTTCTTAAGTTTCAGCCACGTTTAGGGAGTTTTTCCTTGCCACTTTGCATCAACACTGTTGTTGCTTGCTCCTTGGGGTTTCAGGCTGGGTGTTCTGTAAAAGCACTTAGTGATAACTGCTGATGTAAAATGGCTTTATAAATAAATTTGATTGACTGAACATACCAAATACACTTTCGTTGCCGTTTGAAGACAGTAGTAAAGTTGCACAACAAAGGGGCTTTTGCTGAGGGCCAACGCGTCTCGCTCTGCCTTCAGCTGATCTGCCATATTTTTGTCACGCATGTCTGCTTTCTTCATCACCTGGAGAAAAGTGCACAGCGACTAATGTGTTGTTATCCTCAAATTGTCGATGACAATTATTTCAGCTACATGAAAAATAAAGACGTAAAATACATCCAAAGTCTACCAGTGTTAAAACATTTTTTTGAGCTCTCGAGTCGGAATTGTAAAACGCGGTTCACTTGCCTTGATAGCATATAACCGTGCATTGCATTTCTTCCGTGCTAGGTAAACCTTTCCGAAGGCACCACGGCTGATGGGCTTCAAGACAACGAAGTCTTCGATTGAGGCTGGCTTAAGAATATTGGACACCTTCCCATCTGCACATGAAGCCTTGCCCTCATTTTGCATCTCACCCGCATCCATTGTTGACACCAAGCAGCTACAGTACCACTAGTTAATTAGTCATACAGCTAACGCTGGAATGCACCTTTGAAATGTTACAGGAGTCACACATCCTGAGAGTGAGTCTAATTTAAAAACAAAGACATACATACAGTTAAATTAGCGAGCTAGATGATTTTTCATCTGTTCTCATGTTTAACTAACCTGACTGAAAAATGACAACAAGGCGAAGTTTGTTTTGAAATTTGAAATTTGCTCCCAAAGATTAGGTCCCTATGTGACGTACTCTTCTAGGTCAAAGAAAATGCCAGAACGAATATCTTGACGTGGTCACAAAATGAGCCTACTATTTAATTAATATTTGTTCATTTACAGATTTAATTTATAGATTACTTTAATGAATACGATTAAAGTTTTTTTTATCATAGTCGTTTTGAAAGAGCTATGTTTCTACATTCACAGCATCAGGCAAAGGATAGGAAACCTATGTCGATGCTTCAAAATGTAACGCTACGTAACGTCATACATATTTGTAAAATCGCTATATTGTATAAAACAATTGTCAACATAATTGAGAAGCAAATAATTTCAGAAAATTAAACAAAAAACATTGCAGACAAATAGAAACGTGTTTGCCAAGATAATAAATAGCCCTGATGTAATCTTGTTACAACCGGTAGTAATTTGGTTCAGACATGCGTCACGTCGTTGTTATTGACCTTTCAGGAGAAGCCATTTTCATGAGTAGTTGAGTAACAAGCATTGAGGTACACAATAGTAACACGTAAGAAAACGGCAGTGACCAGGAGGAGTTGGTATATTCATTGGTATTGAGGGTCTGTCTTCACATACTCACCCTCACGTTGCTGTGATGATGTTTTCGTTTTCGACGACGTTCCAGCCACAGGTAAGACAGTTGACACTCAGCTGTACTGTAACCTACTAGCGAGCCGGGTAGATAGCTAGTCACTGGAAAGTGCCGGCTAACTACGTAAAACGAAAACACATGAGAGCTATTCTAAATTATAAGTAGTTAAAACGTGCCGTTGTACTAAGTTTATTTCTATAGGTCCGTTGGCTACCAAACCTTGGCACAACGTGTGCTGGTTCGTCTCTTCTAGCTGTTTAGCTAAGTTAGTTAGATACCAATTAATGTAGCGTAGGGGACCTAGCTAGGCGGTAATGTCACTTTATATACAGTTAATTCAAAGTTGTTACAGTACCTTACTAGTTAGTTATACTTCAGACAAAATATCTGGCAAACATCTGACTAGCTAATTCGTGAATTAACTAGATATTTTGATTAAAGCAGTGAGAATAACCTTAATACTGCTGACATTACTGTCCCCTCTGTTAATCAGTTGCACAACTTGAGCTCTCCACACCGGTAAAATTAAATTTGTCCGGGGTTTGCGAAGCCGTAGTTATCCTTTAGAAGAACGTTAACCTTTCCTTCATCCGTGCCCTAGCCTGGAGTCCTCCTAAATCGTCTCTAAGTGGCCGGCACCAATACCAAGCCGCCACAATTATTAGTAACAAAAAGTACAGGTAAGGGTGAGGTTCCACTGTGGATAGAGTATGTCAGATAGCAATCAGCCGTTGGCTATAACTGGTTTAGCAGCATGTAACCCGCTTTTTTTGTAATTAGTAGAAGGGTTTGAAGGTAATTTTATCATGTTGTCTAAACGTGATTGTCAGCGTTTGCTTTCACGCGCAAACACATACATTCGTCTGCAGAAGCAGGCTGGCCGTTTTCTTCCCAGTCACTCGCAGTCGCCTCCCCACATTGTTGTTTCTCAGAACAATAACTAGGATATGTTAACACATTCTCCCAGACTTGAATTACATTTCTATCGACTCTCTGGCTTAAAGGTAACCAGTCAACTCATCGGCCAACTCGTCAACGCCCTCCATTCCCTGAAGAACTCGGCCAGCTCCACTGCAACGGTCACCGCCTCCGTCCAAAGCCTGCAGAAGGATGTCACACCTGAGCCGGAGCTGTTGCTCACCGAGGTACATACATGACATTTATTTAACCCGGTTAATGTCCTGGGGGTTCTTAAGGTTTTTCACGAAAACTGGACCATCAGCACATCAGGATGAAATGTTCTGATACAAAATCGCGTCAACACAATTAGACACGACTTAACACCACAAGTCAAACACTAACATGGCTGCATATCACCAACATACGTGGAACCCCACGGCAGGCCTTTGCCGTAAATTGTAGTCGTTGATATGTCGTACACACTGACATTCTGTCCCCGCAGCCCACGGTGAACCTGAGGGACCTGGGTCTGTCAGACCTGAGGGTGGGTCAGCTGGATGAGCTCCTGAGCCGGCTGCTGCCCTCACATGTCCCAGAGGAGAGCCCGGCCGCTCCAACATGGCGAACGTCCCATGTCTCTGCACATTCTTTCTTCCACAACAAACACGGTGGGAGGCGGGAACACGTTGTTCCAAACATTTTTTTTTTTTTGTATGTTTTTGGGATTGCGATTTGGTTGTTTTTGGTAAGATGGTTTATTTGGGAGAGTCTTATGTTTACTTTTGTTTGAATTTTTCCTAGGCTTCTCCAGCAGAAGCTTGGGCGCTTTTGGATCGCCAGTGTTCTACAGACCCAATCAGAGTCCTCTACAAGCCGTCTGTTCAGAGCTTCAATACTTGCCTGGTAAGGAACCATAGCCAGCCTAGTTTATTTTTGCTGCAGTACTTTTCTGCGTTCCTCGTCTGTGAAGACACTTGATTATTCTACCATATCTCTATTGTCTGGAATAAATCCATTAGACTTCAAGTGAAACCTCCACCAGCCCTGGGCAGCAGCCGACGCAAAACAAATTTGCTTGCACAATTGATCACCCCCCCCCGTGACATCAATAGTGTTATATTGTCTCTTACTATTGCAGTGTGCATCCAGAACCGAGGCTTTAAGACAATGCGGAAGAGCCGCCGTGTGGAGTCAGTTCACCAGGAGCCAGAGGAACCAGAGGGTTACACCACAGCGTTCATGAAGGTCAGCTTGGGTTTCCTCACTGCACACGACACGCAGCCATTGCTCACTGCGCGCGACGCGCAGCCATTGCTCACTGCGCGCGACGCGCAGCCATTGCTCACTGCGCGCGACGCGCAGCCATTGCTCACTGCGCGCGACGCGCAGCCATTGCTCACTGCGCGCGACGCGCAGCCATT
>JACXGI010006301.1:18808-42669 GCA_016801175.1 Esox masquinongy | reverse complement strand
CTGAAACCCATGTCTTGCATACGTCTGTGCGTGGTGGTTCTTGAAGCACTGACTCCAGCTGCAGTCCACTCTTTGTGAATCTCCCCCACATTTTTTAATGGGTTTTGTTTCACAATCCTCTCCAGGGTGCGGTTATCCCTATTGCTTGTACACTTTTTTCTACCACATCTTTTCCTTCCCTTCGCCTCTCTATTAATGTCTTGGACACAGAGCTCTGTGAACAGCCAGCCTCTTTAGCAATGACCTTTTGTGTCTTGCCCTCCTTGTGCAAGGTGTCAATGGTTGTCTTTTGGATAGCTGTCAAGACCATTTAAAGGCCTTTGCAGGTGTTTTGAGTTAATTAACTGATTAGAGTGTGGCACCAGGTGTTTTCAATATTGAACCTTTTCACAATATTCAAATTTTCTGAGATACTGAATTTGGGGTTTTCATTAGTTGTCAGTTATAATCATCAAAATTAAAAGGAATAAACACTTGAAATATATCAGTCTGTGTGGAATGAATGTATACATTATAAAGGTTTCACTTTTTGAATGGAATTACTGAAATAAATCAACTTTTTGATGATATTCTAATTATATGACTAGCACCTGTATATATATATATATATATATATATATGTATATATATATATATATATATAATTTGTGTTTCTAGTGCATTAAGTTGTTTATAAATGTGCAGTATGGTACCTGAAGCTTTGCCTAATTACATGTCTGTACTTCTCTCAGTAAGGCTTCCTTTTCTTTACTCTTATATCATAGTGAGTGGGTGTTTTTTTTCAGCGATACCGTAGATGCACACAGACACACACTCATAGATACACACATTCACATGGACACACACATGCACACTAATCCAAAATACTTAGTACTCCACACATGAGTGTAAAATGGCTTCTAGCACTCAAAGGCATCTACATTGCGGACAAACAGCTCCCCACAGTTCTTTGCAGTTCGTGCTGTCACATAATATAAAACGCTGACTCATTTTTCAGGCATTTTCTCTGTTTATGTACTAGGTATGACACATTCTACTTTCTCCACTGAAGTATCAGTTGACTTCAACTCTCAACACCAAATAAAAACAGACTATAAAACTAAGGTCCTGGAGATATACAATCGTCACAGAAAAAAATTAAAGCAACGGTTCAATTAAACAAATTACTGCACACAAACATTATTTTCAAGTGAAAAACCTTTTTTTGAAACAACCCAACCAATTTCACTAAAAAGGAAAGGGATTATGATCAAATTGTCAAATTCATAGAAAGTGTGCATCGAACACTCGGTGCAATACTCAACATCATTCAGTCGTTTGAATCTTTTTTGAGGCTATAGACTGATTCTTATCGTTTCCATTGTTTACAAACATGGGAGTAAAATAAGCATATATTTTGGGCTCTGTTTGGGTAGGACAGTTGAACTAAGCTTATAAAGCATTTCTAAGTTGTGCTCCTAAAGAATAAATGGGTATACTTTATATCATGAATTTATAAATTCCAAAATGAATGTAGCAAGGATTTTAGCATCATATATCATCATCCCTTTGGTAAAAGAATGTAGGTAATAGGGAATTTACCTCATTTAAGCAATATATAATTATTCATCGATTGGCTTTATGAATTAAATATAAGGGTGCTATTTATATCATTAACTGCATGTATATGTGATAACTGATTATATTAATCTGGCTCATTAGGTCTCTAGGGACAGTGCCTGCATCAGCCTCCAGTAACATGCTTCCTGATCCTAGCTAGTCTAAACCCTCTACTATCCACTTGCCTGACTTACATCAAAGCAGCAGGAGGGGAAAGAGGCCATGTATTAGCATATATTTACATACCTGCAGATGCACCCTAATTTGTGTCAGCTGTTGGTTAAATTACATCTTATTGGGAGAGATGCATAGGCATAATTTCCACTAGGGACAAGACCTTGGTTTAAATATTGTTTGACGTGTTTCTAATACTTCCGCATTTGCTGTAGTCAGCTTGGAAATGGACTGGGTTTGAGAATAATAAATTGGTACAATAAGTCAGACAAGCTCAATGAAGCACAATAAATTCAAACATATGTTAAATGTTTCATGCTAACACTTTTGTGTATTGATGTTATCATTTATCACCTAATGTTTACTGTAGTGTAAAAATGCATGAACTTAATTTGAATGGGAGTTTGTACAGTATAAGCTCTAAACTGCAATTAGGAGGTCCCCAAGAACATTTGCCACTTATTACCACAATGAAAAACATTACATTGAATTTTACATTTTAGTCAACCTTACAAAAGTTTACTTACGAAAGTAATTAGAGTTTATCGTCTTACTCAAACAGATATCTTGATTACTGGGGTAAGATGGTTTACTGCTTGACTATTTGCAGCTACCGACTCTTTTCTTCCAAGTCTCTCGGCTCCATTATATCTTTGCTTGGCTTAGTGATACAGAATTTATAGGATTCATTAAAGATTTTTCCCAGCTATGTGACTTGCACATTATTAATTATCAGTTGCATTGACCCCAGCATACGTTTTGAGCTCTTTACATTATTTAACAAAGGTGGTTTAAAATGATGTAACAGTATGAAAAGTGTAATTGGTACATTAGCCCTTACAATTTTGTTTAGTACAGGTAGTTATTTTTGAAGAAATAACCCTTGAACACAGTTTCATGTTTTCAGAGACAGGCACTGTTGCGATTCTCCATGCGGCAATGTATGTGCTAGGTGGTACAGATTATCTAGACTTTTGGCTTGCTTTCTACTAATTTCTTTCTACAACAGGACAATACAGCTCTGGAAAATATTAAGAGACCACTGCACCTTTTTCTTTCCTTTCCAAAGAAGTCGAAAAGGAAGGTTTTGAGTGAGGAACAGAAGGGTTAAAATTAAGAGACCACTGCAAATTGAACGCTTCTGTTCCTCACTCAAAACCTTCCTCTTCAACTTTTTTGTAAAGGAAAGAATAAGGTGCTGTGGTCTCAAATTTTTCCGGAGCTCTGTACACTGCTTGAAAAAATTAAGGGAACACGAAATCATCACAGTATAACAAGTCAATTAACAAATAATAATAATAATAATACATTAAATTTATATAGCGCTTTTCAAGGACCCAAAGACGCTTTACAATGGATACATAACAAAGAACTACAGACAAATGGTAGCTAACAAAACAAAAACAAAAAAAGGGGGGGGGGGTCAAACAACATACTGTAGGGCAGGGGCTAGGGAAAGGCTTGTTTGAACAGATGAGACTTGAGGTGGTGGATGAAGATGGCAACAGATTTAGAGTCACTGATGAATTGTGGAAGTGCATTCCAAAGTCTTGGAGAAGTTCTTGAAATAGCCCTGTCCCCAAATAGGCTGCAGAATAGGCTATAAGTCAATTAAACCTCAGGGATATCAGGCTGTCCAGTTAGGAAGCATGAGCAATTGTGAATCAATGTCACCTGTTTTGGTGCAAATGAAAGTGACAACAGGTGAACTGGAGAACAGCAAGACAACCCCCAAAAAGGGAATGATTTTGCAGGTAGTGGCCAGAAATAACTGCTTTCTCCTTATCCTTCCTGACTGATTCTTCTCTAGTTTTGCGTTTTGCTGGTGTCCTTGTCACTACTGGTAGCATGAGGCGGTACCTGCAGCCTATTCAGGTTGCACAGGTAGTCCAGCTCCTCCAGAATGGCACATCTATACGTGCCGTTGCAAGAAGGTTTACTGTGCCTCCCAGTACAGTCTCAAGAGCATGGAGGAGATACCAGGAGACGGGCCGTTACACGAGGAGAGCTGGAAAGGGCCTTAGAAGGGCATGAACCCAGCAACAGGACCAGTATCTGCTCCTTTGTGTGAGGAGGAACAGGAGGAGCACTACCAGAGCACTACAAAATGACCTCTAGTAGGCTACTGGTGTACATGTTTCTGACCAAACTGTCAGAAACAGTCTCTATGAGGGTGGCATGAGGGCCTGACATCCTCTAGTGGGAGCTGTGCTCACAGCCTAGCACCATGCAGCTTAATTGGCATTCGCCAGAGAACATCAAAATTTGCAGGTCGGCCATTGGCGCCCCGTTCTCTTCACAGATGAGAGCAGGTTCACACTGAGCTGTGATTTCAATTGTTTACTTTGATTTTCGGTGTGAGTTTGAATCCAGCCCACAATCGGTTGATGATTTTCATTGATTTTCCATCGGCCATTGTTACATAATTTTCTTCTCAACAAATGACACAATGTGCAGTAAAGACTGTGATCTGAAATATACAGCTCTGAAAAAAATTAAGAGACCACTGCAAAATTGTCAGTTTCTCTGGTTTTACTATTCATAAGTATGTGTTTGAGTAAAATGAACAGTTTTGTTTCATTCTATAAACTACTGACAACATTACTCCCATATTCCAAATAAAAATATTGTCATTTAGAGTATTTATTTGTAGAAAATAACAACTGGTCAAAATAACCAAAAAAAGATGTATTGTTTTCAGACCACAAATATGCAAAGAAAACAAATTCATATTCATTTTTCAACAACAAAATACTAATGTTTTAACTTAGGAAGAGTTCAGAAATCAATATTTGGTGGAATAACCCTGATTTTTAAACACAGCTCTCATGCGTCTTGGCATGCTCTCCACCTGTCTGTCACATTGCTGTTCTCAGAGTTGGGGAACATTGTCAGAGCAGAAGGAAGCAGGTGTTCTTCCAGGATAACCTTGTACTTGGCTTGATTCATGCATCCTTCACAAAGACAAATCCGCCAGCCTTGCTGAAGCATCCCCAGATGATCACCGATCCTCCACCAAATTTTACAGTGGGTGCGAGACACTGTGCTTGTAGGCCTCTCCAGGTCTCCATCTAATCATTAGACGACCAGATGTTGGGCAAAGCTGAAAATTTGACTCGTCAGAGAAGATGACCTTACTCCATTCCTCTATGGTCCAACCCTTATGGTCTTTTGCAAACTACAGCCTGGCTTTTCTTTGTTTCTCATTGATGAAGGGCTTTTTTCTAGCTTTGCTCGACTTCAGCCCTGCCCCTAGGAGCCTGTTTCGAACCGTGCTTGCCATGCACTTCACCCCAGCTTCTGTTTGTCATTCTTTTTTTAGGTCACTTGATGTCATCCTACGGTTGTTGAGTGACATTCGAATTAGTTGATGGTCATCTCGGTCAGTGGACAGTCGTTTTCGCCCTCTGCCAGTCTGTAGCTTTGTTGTCCCCAATGTCTGTTGCTTGGCCTTGTTCTTATAAACCGCCGTCTTTGAAATTTTCAGGATGGAAGCAACCTACAGCTCACTGTATCCCTCTGCCAGTAAAGCCAGAATTGAACCCTTCTTTTCCTCACTCAAAGCTTTTCTTTTCAACTCTTTTGTCATGCTGAATAGTTATTTTTTTATTCCAATTACATTTGAGGTACTACTTGCACTATTTTTTGCCATCCCGCTGGTCCTATTGCAAGAGGATAGTGATGACCACAGCAGTGGTTTTTATAATTGTCCTTGTTAAATGAGATTTGATTCAGGGAATCACCTAATCAGTACCTCATTAAGTAAAATGAGGTGGGCCTGTGTTGGAATTTAACAGACACTAGAATGGAATGGCTGCTATACATGTAGAGATGCTGATTTAAGAAAAATTAGAAGTGGTCTCTTAATTTTTTCCAGAGCTGTATTTCCTTCACCGAGACCCAATGTGTGATTTAAATGTTCCCTTACATTTTTTTGGGCAGTGTAGTAACCAGTTCCACTCATTACATTCATGAAGAGTCGTTTTTTGGTTTGTAGGATGTCTGTTGACTAGGCAGAGGACATTTGAAATTGTTTTATGTCTTATATCTCTCTTCCAGTTATCAGCTCTGTTTCTAGTATTGCCACTTGCCAGTGCTTGTACTGACTCCTGTCGTTTGTTACACATTTCAAACACCCTACTACACCCCTGATACTCCCAGGCTGAATCAGTGCCTGGTATGGCAGTTGCACTGCCAGCTATGGTATGGCTCTTCGGAGGGTTATAAGAGGACACAAAACCCACACTCCAGCTCATTAACTCAAAGTCACCGTGCACAGTCTCAGTTGCACACACTTTCAATGGACACACAGTTTCTCTCACCTACACTCACTCTTACGCTCATGTACCCAACATTCCTGGAATTTACTCCTATTATTATCAATGTCGAAATATGTATTTTTTATGAATCAGTAGATAACTGCAGGGCCTTCTAAGTCTTCAAAAAACGTAAGGAAGTACCCATTTTAAGTGCTTATAGAATGTCTGCATCCCCTTGAATGTTTTCAGATTTTGTTGTTTTTGCATTGTTTCGTGGATTTACACTTATCTACACACCATACTGCACACTTAAGGGGGATTTATTATATTTATACCAATAAAAGTTATATAATAAAAATACAAAACTGAAATGTAATACAAAACTGTCTGTGCCTTACAAAGTCTGATAAGGACGTTTTCAGTTGTCTACAGATACGTGTCATTGCTGCTATTCCTGTATTTCATTTGCACATGCCGACTTGGACCTTAAACTTGCCCTCATTGCACTTAGAATTACCACTGTACTTGACATTTCAGTTGTTACATACACGTCTACCTCGGGAACCTTATTGCTGCTATCCCTGCATTTCAGGTGCACATACTATCCTACTCCTTCAATTTGCCTCGACTGCAAATTCAGAATGCCAGTGAGAATTGCCCGCACATCTGTTTATCCCACTTGTACATACATTATACTTAATACTTGTCAATATTCAGCTCTCCTCTATTTGCTTCCATTGCACATTTAGAATTGACATATGTAACATATTTGCATTAATTGCACATCTATACATCCCACTTGTAACATACATATACTTAATACTTGTAAATTGTCTGCCCTCCTCTATTTGCTCTTCTGGTTAGATGCAAACTGCATTTCGTTGTACTATACTTGTACCTGTTCAATGACAATAAAGTTGAATCTAATCTTATCCAAAACCCTGATTCCAAAAAAGTTGAGAAACTTATTAATTCTTGCTTGATTTAGGATTTCAGCTTCTCAACTGTTCAGGGTCTCCTTTATGGTATTTTTTGTTTCATTATGCGCCAAATGTTTTCATTGGGTAACAGGTCTGGACTGCAGTTAGGCTAGTTTAGCACCCTGACTCATTTACTACGAAGCCATGCTGTTGTAATACATACAGAATGTGGTTCGGCATTGTCTTGCTGAAATAAGCAAGGCCTTCCCTGAAAAAGAGGTTGTCTGGATGGCAGCAAATGTAGCTCCAAAACCTGTATATATTGTTCAGCATTAACTGTGCCTTCACAGATGTGAGAGTCACCCATACCATGTGCACTAAAGTATCCCCATACCATCACGGAGCCGGATGGTCCCACTCTTTGGTCCGGAAGACGCAGCGTCAAGGATTCCCCCCCAAAAAATACACATTTTGATTCATCAGACCACAGGACAGTTTTCCACTTTGCCTCAATCCATCTTAAATGAGCTCGGACCCTGAAAAGATGGCAGTGGTTCTGGATCTTGTTTATATATGGTTTCTTCTTTGCGTTATAGAGTTTTAACTTGCATTTGTGTATGTAACAATGTACTGTGTACACAGAAAGTAGTTCTCGGAAGTGTTCCTGATCCCATGCAGTGATTTCCACTACAGAATCATGTCTGTTTTTAATACAATGCCATCTGAGGGCCCGAAGATCACGGCCATCCAATACTGGTCTTATGCCTTGTCCCTTGCTTACAGAGATTTCCTCTCTGGATTCTCTGAATCTTTTAATTATATTATATTCCATAAGTGATGACATACCTAAACTCTTTGCAATTGTCAGGTCCTGGCCACAGTCAGGACCTGACCGCAGAGGTGCCTCTAGGCATCTCTGCGCTGCAGTTTTGGTTGTCCCCAATTAGAGGCACCTGTCGCGTGTTGCCTCTAATTGGGGACCATATTTAAGTTGCTCAGTTTCGCGACAGCTGCCTCTAATTGGGGACCATATTTAAGTTGCTCTGTTTTACTTTTAGTTTGTGGGTCATTGTTTTCACCAGTTGTGTTTGCTTCACTCTGAGGTTGGTCCTCGTCTTTTTTATTTTGTAATTGTTTCAAGTGAGTGATAGCAGTAATAAAGGAATGTTCCAAGTCTTCTCTGTTCTACGTGTCCTGCCTCTTAACCGTGACAGCAATTTTACATTGAGAAACGTTATTCTTAAATTGTTGCACTATTTGCCCACTCAGTCTTTCAGAGTGGTGAACCCCTCCCCACCCACACTTCTGACAGACCCATCCTGTCTGGAATGATCTTTTAATACCCAATCATGTTACTGACCTGTTGCCAATTGACCTAATTAGTTGTGTGATATTCCACCAAGTTTAGTTTTTTAGTATTACACAACTTTTCAAGTCTTTTGTTGCCTCTGTCCCAACTTTTGTGAAACATGTTGCTGGCATCAAATTGAAAGTGGGCATATATTTTTCAAGGAACAATAAAATGTCTCATTTTCTACATTTGATATGTTGTCTTTGTACTATTTTCCATTAAATGTAGGGTTTAAATATTTTGCACGTCATTGCATTTTGTTTGTGTTTATATTTTATGCAGGGTCCCAACTTTTTTGGAAATGGGGTTGTACACTGATCTATTCCCTTAAAATATAATAAAATAATTATGTGGAGGTTTCTCATCTACATTGACTGGATCACTTGTCAGGATAGAAGAGAAAATGAAAGAAGCAATGTACAGAAAATTCCGTAAGGAAAACATCTTGCCCTCTGCAAGGTAACTGAAACTAGACAGAAGATAACCTTTTAAAATATCAACAACCCAGAATGTCAACAATCCAAAACACACAGGCAAAGCTTGTCATCCCAGATAACATTCCCCTGCCTGAAAAGCAGTATCAAAGCCCAAGATCTGACCCCGTTTCTGTCACTTTCTGTCACAAAGAGGTCCTTTGAAAAGACAGAGAGGTGGCTTTTTGTGAGATACTCCAAGGTAGTTTCATGAAAATGAACTACAGTATACCTACCTGATCTGACCTTATTGGCTAATGAATGGGTTACCTCATTGATGGTTTGAGAAGCTGAAAATGATCCTTAAGTCTACCAACATGTCAACAGAAAAAAACACAAAACTTGGTTCTAAACAACATAATTCCCAAACAAAAAAACATCAGACTGAAAGTTGCTTGCGGAAATGCCCATCCACCATCCACAACCACAAAGCCCTAGCATAAAGCCACTCTAACTATTAATAGGTTCATAACTGCCCCTGGCAGCCAGCTGCCGATGGAAGGTAAACGGCACTTCTAATACGTTTACACAGAATGTAATCCCAAGTCTTTAAGGACCAACAGAACTTGGATATGTTGATATTGAACATAACATCACTGCTAATATTTTCCTACTGAACATAATGTTTTCCATAATAGTTACATATGTACGAAATTCCTGTGATGCTGCATTGAAATTGTAACAAACTCGGTTTCACAGGCTTTACCATAGTATTCTGCTTCAGGGCTTCCATCTAGGAGTGAAAGAGACGTGAGGTTTATCGGGTTACTCTTGTCCTTCTTCCAGACCATGTAATATTCCCAGGTATATTTTATGTTCTCTGCATACAAACACCGCTGTTATGTGAAAAAAAAATAACTTCCAGGTTGTCGTCCTTCCCAAGTTCTCCCGGGTCACCCTGCTCTTCCAGAGTGGTTACCATTCCTGAATTTTATAAAGGGTCTAATGAGGTCCACCCCCTAACATTTAACCTGTTAACATGTGCAACTATTATTAAAATGTAAAATGTGTTTTGCTTTAAATTTCGACAGTTTGTTAGTTAATGTTTGAACTACTGGTCACATTGATTACAACATTTTAAAAGTGAAAAATATTATCTATGTGAAAAACAGGTTCTGTCACAGCGAAAACACAATATTGCTGAATTAATTGTGGTGCATGCCATCTATATTTTAATTTAAAACACGCAACTAAAATTTATCACTTAAAATGTACATGGTATGTATCACAATCGATTTACTTTCCCAATTTTGCAGACATTGATTTGGACAGTTTCTCCTATTCTTGAAGGTCATCTTAAACTCTGTGAGATTGGTTGGACTACAATCTTCTATGTCCCCATAGAGGTTCAGATGTTCTTTGGCTGTGCCATTCAAGGACATTCACAGACTTGTCCCAAAGCCACTCCAGCATTGACTTGGTGATGTGCTTTTGGTCGTTGTTGTGTTGAACGATTAATCTTCGCCACAGTCTGAGGTGCTGTGTGATCTGGATCAGGTTTTCTTCAAGGAGCTCTCTGTATTTTGCTCCATTCATCCTTCCCTCAATCCTGGCCACTCTTCCAATCCCTGCTGCTAAAAAGCATCCTAGTATCCTGTTTTTGCAAGATGTCACGCTTGGCATTCAGGCCTACTAGTTTGACTTTGTTCTCATTAGAGCAGAAAAACATTTTCCCAATGCTCTCAGGCTTAAGGGAGCATAGCATATGCCTTTTACTCTGTCTACCCTAAAGGTCTGATAGATGAAGTGCTGTAGAGATAGTTGCCCTTCTCCCAGGTTCTAAGCACTGTCACCTCAATAACCAAGGCCATTGTTTCCCGAACACTTAGTTTGGCTGGATGGCCAACTTTGATAAGTCTTGATGGTTCTAAGCCTTTTCCATTTCACAGGGATATAGCCTCTTGGGGCACAGGCAATCTCAAGGACAGCCTGGCTTAACATTGTACTCTGGTTCCATCTCTTCCCTTCAGCATCATCTCTTTGCGACTATAACTGGAGTGTAGGATGTTGATGAAAAATGTTCTCCTAACCCTCAGTCTATTCTCATCATAGATTTGACTGACAGCAATTTAAAAGCTTTCTGAATAATTGCTTACTGTAATGAATGTGCAATATTTTTCACTAGTTTTGTAAATAAATACATTCTAACAGAATGTTTTTCCATAGAAATGGAAAACTGGACACTTAAACATCAGGTGAATATTATGGGTAGCAAAAACATTCTCTCACCCTAGGCTTGTTGGCTGGGAATCTGCTGAAAGTATTGCAGATGTCATAGAACCAATATAGCTTATTAAAAATCCATGAACGTTCAAGTAACTCATATTGTTTTTGCCCATCAGGCGCTGCCCCCTCTTTTATTGCAGTCTCAGAGCTTGTTAAATCAGCAATAAACTTAAAGAAATGTGTAAAACCTGACATTTTTGTAAAAAGCATATCTTTTACATTCCTTGTCTCGTGCCCTGCATCTAGGCTCAGAAATCATTTCCAATCTTCCTAAATTTACGGGTGTTTAGCTGTAAACCAATTAGTGTTTCATGTTGCGGTATCTATCCTCAGACCAGTACATTCCCTTCTAGTTTTGAGTGCATTTATCCTGTGTGTGTGTATGCGCGTGTGAGTGAGTGAGTGAGAGACAGTAACACGACAAGCACCATAAGGATACATGACTAATGCTGTTTGGCAGGCCAATTCTTTACAACAGCTTGTCTTTTTAGTTAATCTGCTAGTGTTAATTTCTGGAGTTTGATAGCCTTACAACAAACAAATCTTATCAGGATGGCACGTGTCTGTGGGATGGTTTACAGTACTTGTCATTGGGAATTCACTCAACTGTGTTGCAGTTTATTAAGTTACTTACACAATTTAAAGTCATCGTAGACTATAAACAGATTTTTACGACCAATTTTACTCTACACATGTTTTTCTCACCTTTCAAAACACCAGCCTGGACCCATAAGACACAATAGTTTTTGGATTAAATACATTCAAGATTCAAAGCCTTTTCACATTTCAGTGACAATGAAGCAGTGTGTGCATATGAGAATGTCTGAGCATACAACCAGGTCAGAAGGACTGTTCCACTGTTCTGGAGTCAGGCAGATAATTGCCTCTCGGCTCCAGAGGACGACGTCCTTTTTCATGCTACAGTGGGTTTTGCCTGACTCCACTTTTCATGCTGTTGCACACGACATCGGAAAACCCTAGCAAGGCGCATGTGCCCCTTCCCTTAAATGTTTCTTCACAGTTTGCACAGGTAACATTCATGGATTGAATGGCCCGTGACACAAGGTGGCTTCAATGTGTTTGGATAGCCTGGACAGCCAACATCCCTCTTTACACCTGCCTTTAACATGCATGCTTTATTATGACCTTGTTCTGATCTTGATCTGATCTTGTCTGTTTCACAAGATCTTCTCACAATCTGATCACAATGTGTTTTTATTGTCTACACCCATCTAATAATTTAGACACAATCAGAACGTTAACAAGATCAGAGGAGACAAAATACAACTAGTTAGAAAACAGACTGTCCACAATCTCATTGTATTAATATCCATTCCCTCTTGTAGGAACAAGTACTCTGTTTTATCCCCAACATAAACTTTTTTCACACAAAACCTTTGCATTATAACCTTGGCATTATATACTGTATTTCGTGGCTGCGAAAGAATTCAACCAAGAATGGACCTACTTATAGTATATACGGTCCTACAGAAATTTTACATTAACGTTGTAGAGATTAATTCATGAAATGGATCCAAATTGTGTACAAAAACTACTTTTGCAAGAACAATGACCAACGAGTCAATGTTGCATTGATCTAACCTCGAAAGGGCTGATGTGTGATGTGGATGTGATTGTAACTTTTCCTTTAGCCATCAAACATCTTTCATAGCAGATCAGATCTCACAATGGAATAACACTCCTCTCCACAGTATTTATACTAGTAACTAACCCTCCAACTAGTATTCCAGAAATAATGGAACTGATTTAGTACTTATTTTGGCTAGAGAATCAATCAAGAATTTTAGCAAATTAATTCCTGTTTGTATGCAGGATCCCTCCCGCTGAGAAAGTATTTCATTTCAGATTTACTTAGAGGTACAGTACTTATCTCCCCAGGACTGAAATGACAAAATAATACAATTATAGATTTTAAGCTTTCAGATTTAAAGTTTCCCATACAGTATCTGACAGTCCTGGAGAACACTTGCATCTATCTACTGAATAGCTATTGCAATTCCAATGGGTTTCCTCTTGCTATACTTACTCCAGAATATCGCCATATCAACTTGTTATAAGTAATTTTATCATGTTGACCCTTAAGCCCATTTATTTGGGAATACAATATGTATTGGCTAGGCAAAACGCACCTTTCTAACTTTAATACTGAGAGAGGATTTGCTCTCACAAACTTTATATTTTACTGTTGGGCTGGAGTTTTGCTGGATGATGCACATGCGGCGTCGAGTGGACTTGGAATGGAGCATAGAAATTGTCAGCACTACTCTATTGGTGCGTTGATGTTCCTTATATGCCTTTGGAAGTACTTTCAAAGTTAATCCTTAAATCCTTACTATATGCAGGCTCCCGTCTGCCATAGAAGTCAAACGTACTCCATGGGGCTAGGTTGGAGGACGGGGTGTTAACCAACAGGGAGGCGAAGCAGGGAAAGGGACTGGATGGACGAATTTTTAGGCCATTTTCATTTTTAAAAGTGTCCTAATTTATTGGGTCCAAAGCAAATAAACCCTTGATGTTTGCCCTTCTGTAGAGTAGATGTTAGCAAGCTTGAAAGCATGTTGATAGTGCTATGTATCAACTGCAAATCCACTAGGGATTTGAAACAAATTAGTTAAATAATTATTCATTAACAATGCAATATTGTCGCCTCTGCCCCCTATATCCCGTAGTAGCCAGTGACGCCACCTGGTTCATTTAGATTCCCAAAACAACAGACAATACCAGTACAAGATAGTAAACTTTATTGTGAATTCATGGGGACACATACAAGTTTTGTTATTTTGGCTGTTTACCAAAATATAGTCAAGTTACAGTTAAATAATGAATATGGGCTTTAATTTGCTTTAATTTGAGGGTATTCACACCCAAATTGGAGGAAGGGTTAAGGAATTAGAGCTATTTAATATGTAGCCCCCTCTTTTACAAGGGGCCAAAAGTAATTGGACAATTGACTCAAAAGCTGTTTCATGGACAGGTGTGGGCTATTCCTTAATTATTTCTTCATCAATTAAGCTGGTAAAATGTCTGGAGTTGATTCCAGGTGTGGCATTCGCATTTGGAAGCTGTTGCTGTGAACCCACAACATGCGGTCAAAAAATCTCTCAATGCAAGTGAAACAGGCCATCCTTAGGCTGCAAAAAAATCCATCAAAGAGATAGCAGGAACATTAGGATTGGGTAAACCAGCAGTTTGGTACATTCTGAGAAAAAAAAGAATGCACTGATGAGCTCTGCAACACAAAGAGGCCTGAACGTCCACAGAAGACAACAGTGGTGGATGACCATACGATCCTTTCCATGGTAAAGAAAAACCCCTTCACAACATCCAGCCAAGTGAAGAACACTCTCCAGGAGGTAGGCATATCAGTATCCAAGTCTACCATAAAGAGAAGACACAAGAGCAAATACAGAGGGTTCACCATAAGGTGCAAACCATTCATAAGCTTCAAGAATAGAAAGGCCAGATTAGACTTTGCCAAAAAACATCTCAAAAAGCCAGCATTCTTCTAAGATCAACCTGTACCAGAATGATGGGAAGAAAAAAGTATGGAGAAGTCTTGGAACGGCTCATGATCTGAAGCATACCACATCATCTGTAAAACATGGTGTGATGGCATGGGCATGCATGGCTCCCATTGGCACTGGGTCACTAGTGTTTATTGATGTTGTGACAGAAGACAGAAGCAGCCGGATTAATTCTGAAGTGTGTAGGGATATACAGTACAGCTCCGGAAAAAATTAAGAGACCACTGCACCTTTTTCTTTCCTTTCCAAAAAAGTTGAAAAGGAAAGTTTTGAGTGAGGAACAGAAGCGTTCAATTTGCAATGGTCCCTTAATTTTTTCTGGAGCTGTATTGTCTGCTCAGATTCAGACAAATTCAGGGAAGTTGATTGGATGGCGCTTTACTTTACAGATGGACAATGACCCGAAACTTATTGCGAAAGCAACCCAGGAGTTTTTTAAGGCAAAGAAGTGGAATATTCTGCAATGGTTGAGTCAATCACCTGTTCTCAACCCAATCGAGCATGCATTTCACTTGCTGAAGACAAAACTTAAGGTACAAAGACCCACGAAGAAATAACAATTGAAGACAGCTACAGTAAAGGCCTGGCAAAGCATCACAAAGGATGCTTCGGGGGCATCGCCTCCTTCTCCCTCCACGCCTCCTGCCCCCTCGGCATCTACTGCCCCCTTAGTGCCTCCAGCTCCCCTGGCGTCTCCAACTCCCCCTGAGCTTCCTGCTCCCTGAACTCCTCCGGCTCTGGTGCCCCATACTGGTTCGAGGGGGGAGCTTCCTCCTGTTCCGGTGCCCCGTATGGATTCGGGGGCGGAGCATCCCCTCGCTCCGGCATCCCGTAGTGCCCTTGCCTGTTCATTGGCGACATCAGCACCAAGCAGCATTGGGTACCAGAACAGCGGAAGTAAGTCCTATACATTGAACGAAAACACTAAAATCAGTTCATTGGTCACCTCAATATGGGAATTCATTATGCAGCCAGTCTCAGGAAACGACCGTTCCTTTTAGGGATACTAGCAAGCGTGGTTTCCCTCTTCTGTGCAGCCAACAGCCTGATTTCGGAACTGCAGTTCTCCAGACACTCAGCTCTGGTTGTGTTTCTGGTCTCCCCTGTCCTCCCGATATGTCGCCCGTTATCCCCTCCTTCACCAATACTGCACTCTTCTGGCCTTGACTGCTTCACTTCCCGCTGTTGCCAATCAGACTAATTGGCAGCCCTGACTTCCTGCAAAATCATCAAATCCAACCCCACTTTCCCCTACTGTGACGTCTACTCCGCGAGGCCTCGCAGCTCCTCTCCCTATCCGGCGCTCCACTTTGCCGGTGTACTAACCACCAGCTGGAGAGTGATGGCAGCAGCACACCCCGAGGACACACCTGTTTCCACTTAGTGTCATTAGTTGTCATTAGTTTAGTATATATTGGTTTTGTTAGTCACAGTTCAGCACGGATTATTGTTTCCTGTTGTATACATGTGAGGTGCTGTTTTTCTGACCTGAAAGAAGAATACCACAAAGAGAATAACCGTTGTTGCTTGGTTTTTGTTTTTTCTTTCCCTTTGGCCTCATTTTTATGCACACATTGCACTCGCACCGTCACACCTCCTACTCCAAATCCCAGAAGTCCAACCCCTCAGTCCCAACATCCCTCCATGACAATATCACAGACAGGGTTGCCAAATCCACGGTTTTCACAGAAAATGAGGCTACTTTCCAAACAAAGTCACGGGTGAAAATTAATTGGTCCAGGGTGGTGTTTTTTTGGGCTACTTCTGAACTTCATCGCGGCCGCACCATTTCTGTCTTTATATGCTATATCATGTGTTTCTATGCTGTTATCACAGTCAGACATCAGCTGGGGTAGGATCTACAGCTTCACATGCATATATACCACATCTTAAGTTTTTTTTCTGAGGCGGGTGGTTCACTTGTAAAATAGTCAATATTGTGCAACAAAAGTTGGGCTAGTTTTCAAGCATTTTGGGCTGGTTTTGAGCAGTCGTTGTTCTGGAAATTTTTGCTTATCCTGACAACGCTGATCATAGAATATCCCTCCCTTTGCTCAATTTGCCCAGCGGTCCCTCTGACCACTACGGTTCTCTGTTTAACCCCATGGTGATTCTAATTGTGGTCCAGAGACCCCCTTAAGCAATCCGGGTGACTGCAAATCTAACTGAGATGAGTGTGTGCCCTAACATCCATTGACTCACGGGGCGTCCCACATATGGAGTGCATATGCAAGTGTTCGTTTTGCAGGCATTTGTAGGCTCGCTTGTCCTGAGTGATATTCCAGATTGATAAGGTCCAAGTGAAAATAACCTGTCACATTAACCCGAGGGGGTGGCACCTTGGCAACAAAATGTAATTTATTGTCTTTTCTCTCTAAAAACAATATATTTGTCTGCTACACTACTGTACTTTCTGCAAAAAGGTCCCATATTTGTCTCTGTAATTGTACTCTCTGGGGCATACCGCAAAACTTCCACCGGAAGATCAGGCTCCCATTCGATTTCACATTACCTCAGTCTGTTATAATAATTCAACAATGGTTGTAATAATATCTTTAATTTAACAAGTGACTGTACTTTGGATTATTATTAAGCCTATTACAAATCAACTGTCATGGTCAAATTACATTGAATACAGTGACCAACAATGAAATATAAATGGTAGTTAATAATGTTTCTGATATTTTTTAATCACGCTTTGAACAAAATATATTTTCCACATTATCTAGTCTATGTTTGAGCAGCTGTTTCCTTATTCCACAATTTGGCACTGCGTACACATGGTGATGACTTTGGGCAAATTTACCCACATTCTCAAGCAAATGTTCATATTCATAAATCACAGACTTTGCATAGCAATTATCGTATGCATTGTTTACACAGAGATTTGTGTGTTCACACAGTTTATAAACGTGACCTATGTTGCTAAGAATGACTGTGTCTTTCAGTTTGCTTTTTGTTTGCTTAAACTTTAAAAATATGAAAACCTTACCCAGTATAATATTAGAAAAAATAAATAATAATACATCCTTCAAAAAATCTTTTTAGAGACTTTTTTCCCTCATCACTCACAAAATCAACAAAATCATTATCTGCCAACTTACCCCAGCCTTGCTCCCAGGCCTTTCTTTCTTGCAACTCACTAAATCCCTTTCTTAGCTCACCTCTGCTAAACCACCATAAAATTATTTCAAATTTTCACCCACTCTTCTTTTGCAGTGATTATTGAATTAAAGCCTGTCTTCAAGAGTCTTGCAGTCCCTCATTCCTAAAGATCATCACTGAGGAGCCATACCAAGTCATTGATTGGATTATAAATGGGTCTCAGTGAATTTGAATATATCAACAGTTATAAAATTTCCAACCACATGACTGGGCATCATCTCAGCCAAACACCATTGGAGCATGGCTAATTGGATGTGTGCATTGATTTTGCTGTGTCGTGGTCGTTGCCTCAATACTTTACAGTAATGATCATATCAGCACTGATCAAACATTCATCTTAAATATTTCAATGATTTAGGCAATTGCCTCCATTTCAGATTCCAATAACTCCAATAATTCCAATAAATCAATGTAGAACTTTGGATGAATGGAAGACACTTTTTGATTGTTTTAGTCATGCTTATTGTCAATAAGTGGTAGAATAATAGTAAGTTTAGTCATGGAATATTAACATCAATACTTGCTGGGTGGGTGTCAGACAAGGGTACCTTGCCACATTGCTCTCTAACCAATCAGTCAACAAATTTATTTATAAAGCCCTTTTTACATCAGCATTTGTCACAAAGTGCTTTTACAAAACCCCCAGCCTGAAACCCAAAGGAGCAAGCAACAACAGTGTTGAAGAATAGTGGCTAGGAAAAACTCCCTAAAGGGGCCAACATTTTTGAAGAAACCTAGAGAGTAACCAGACTTGGAGGGGTGACCAGTCCTCTTCTGGCTGTGCTGGGTGAACATTTTAAGAGTAGAAGTTGTAATAATTAATAAATGCATGTGGGCTGAGTCCAGAGTCTATAAAACCTAATCCAGTTCAGAAGCATGACCAGATGGACAAGGACAGGGACAACACGGGGGGGTCAGCAGAGTGGCAGCTGGAATCGTCAAGTATCGTCTTGATCTGCAACACAACCAGGAGGACTTTGGATAGGTGGACACGGACAAGTCTTTTGAGCCTGGTACTCCGGAGGTGTGGGCCAAGACCTCATGTCCTCCTAAGTTTAAATGTTTAAAGCTGGAGACAAGGAAAATTTAGAGAGCGCATTCCTTAGATTTACAAGGATTTACAATGGGGAAGGAGAACTGAGCATACACCCCCTGGCTCAATAATATAGCAGCGTGAAACCTTGGGGCTGAGACAGGTCCAGTGACACTGTGGCCCTACCAGGGGAGGCCCCGGACAAGGCCCGACAGGCAGGAAGTCAATCCACTCATATTGCCAAGCATCACCCAAAGGGACACCAACCAACTGCAACCACCCTGAAATGAGGGCCGAGTATTGCCAGCAGAGTTCACTCCAATTGCATGATGGGCGCAACAGAGAGACAAAAACAAGCCAGTGACTCCGCCCCCGAATGGCATTGGAGAGAGGGCATCCTAGTGACGATCAGAGCCCACCTTGCAAGACAGCAAGGGTGGACAGTACCAAGCCTTTCAGTTCACCTTAACACCCCTGGGCCAGACTACACTTAATCATAGATCATGCTATAGAGATGAGTCTTTAGTAGACACTTGAAAGTTTGCACCGAGTCTGCATTTCTAACCTTATTTGGCAAATCATTCCACAGTAGTGGAGCTCTATGAGAGAAGGCCCTGCCTCCAGCTGCTCTAGCTCTAGAAGCCAGTGTAAAGAGGCTAGTACTGGAGTAATGTGTCAAAAATTTTTAGTTCTAGTTAGGATTCTTGCAGCCGTGTTCAGCACTAATTGAAGTTTGTTTATTGATTTATCAGGGTAACCGGAAAGAAGAGCATTGCAGTAATCTACTCTAGAAGTAACAAAAGCTTGAATTAGTTTTTCTGCATCAGTTTTTGATAAAAGGTTTCTGAATTTAAACGACCTCTTTATTGCAGATTGGGCGCTTGTGAGTATAATCATGGAAGTAAAGTTGGGTGTAACCTACTGTGCATGTACCAGACGTCTGTGTTGAAGAAGAATTGGACGGCTAGGTGACGTGCTTGGAGGAAACACATGAGCGCTCTCGAGCATCCCGCACCTGCTTTGGGGGTGCCGACACGGCAAGGTCAGAGGTGAATTGGAGTTGACCAGTTGGGAGGGGAGAAAATTGGATAAAAACAGTTGCTATTGCTAACTGCTATGACCAAAATATATTAACCACTATGAAGAAATTAGTACTGTAGGCATTAATTAATGATTTCCTTTTATTACATCAGTAATGTTCCCTCATGTTTTTACCTTTTTTACAATATTGGCATTTACACAATTCACATGATAAAGCGACACATTCTTAAATATACATATATATATATATATATATATATATATATATATATACATATCATAGTTCAACACATTATCAAATAAAATGTCAAGCAGCACTAACAAAAAACATTTTACAAAGCAGATAAACACTAAACATATATCATACGCAGACATTTTCCTTCAAGCAGTACCTCCAGCAGTTCTCTAAATTCATTCACCCGGCATACAGCCCTGCTCTCATTTTGTTATACAACCCTGCGCAATTAAAATGAAGTGCGGCCTGATAAAAACTCATCAGCTTTGTTGTGCATGTTCCTTAAGATTATCCTAGCTGCGTTAATGTCAGCTCGCACACACACTGGGCTGACCAAAAAACCTCTGGTGCAGGAGCCCCAAAAGACCGGGTCTGATGATGGCCCTGGCAGCAAGCCAATCATTGCACATTACTACTTGAATGATTTTTTGGTCAAAATATACCTTGGCATGTTTATCTCCCTTATGCATTATACTATTTCCATTCCCCATTCAAATAAAGCAAGTGTAAGTGTGAATTTAAAAGTAGTTAGACCGACTCCAAGCACACACACCAAGAAACTGAGCACTGACTCCCTCGGAGACCCCCTTCTGATGTTTTTTAGTAACGTCTCCATCCTCCCAGCATGCAACAGTGCCCAGAGCAAGAGCTTCAAAGGAATGACAGCGGGTGAAACAATACATGCAATCTCATATCTCACATGTCTGTTGCATCACTCTCCTCCTGTGTGCACATGTGCGCATGCATGCAAACGTTTGCATGTGGCAAACGGAAAATTGTATGTGTTTTTGTTTGCAGTGCATGTGTGTCGGTGCGTGTGATCGATTTTGTGATACGCATTCAAACTACTGTGTCATCACTTGTGGGATTGCTTGTGTGTTTCAACACAGCAATCTGTGAGTAACTTTGGCAACTGCACACTACCTAGCCTGGGTGGCTATGGAGGACCAAAGGAGTCAAAATTAAATAATTAAATACATAAATATATAATTAATTAAATAAATATATTATTTGATGTGGCCCACTTGCATTGATTGGCATATCCCTTGTGATCATGAAATACACTATGAAATATGTCATTAAATGATGAAATATGCCATTAAATGATGAAATATGTCATTAAATGATGAAATACACCATGAAATTATGAAATATGTCATGAAATTATGAAATACACCATTAAATTATGAAATAAGTCATGATATTATAAAAAAGGCCATGATTTTATGAAATACATCTTGTCATGAAAAAAAAACATTGGGAAATACAATGCATCATTCTGAAATATCATACCATTATTTTAAAAAGAGGCATTATAAAGAAGATTTTATAATAATGTGCCACTTAAAATAATATATTTATTTAATTAATTATTAGGCTCCATCGGTGGGAGCCTATTATCCTGTTAAAATTCACTGCACACCTCTCATATTAAGAAACAAATTGGTTTTGAAGGCAACTGTTTTGACAGACATGCTAGGTAGATAAAAGCTTCAGCTCAGTTAACTCCAAGGAGTACTGATAAAACTGACTAAGACAATGGTTTGTCCTTAATTGTCCCTTATTCCATACTGTATACCTATGGGCCCTATTTAAAATTGGTTCTCTAAACAGGTGATAGGCTGCCATACGAGACAACGATTAAGAACTCCATCGTAATATCGTTGTCATAAAATATTCATAGCACTTATAGAAACCCCTAAGAGCAGCATAAAAATGGCTAGCACTTTATAATAGGGTAACTTTTGTAAAGGGTTTATAAACACCATATGATTGGTTATTTAATCATTTGTAAATCTATCCACTGTCTGCTAAATGACAAACATGTAAATGAAAATGGTGGGAAATGGTGACTATAATAATATCGGTTGATGCAAAAGTAGGGGTAGCAGATCACAAGACCAGTAAGAGAATTGTTGCTACATCAAATCCCTGAACTGGCAAGGCAAACAAATTGGTAGTTCTGTCCATGACATGGTAAACGGCCAGTCATTTGAATCCTTGAGCAATGTTGCATGTTTTGGTATTCATACCCACCATTTACTGACCTGAATATGTCTCAAGTTTTGAATATCAATTCTCATGTATGTTGTTAAGAATGTACCCAGCAACTGACTCCAAGCTTAAAGCTAACATTCAAATCGTCTAACAGTAAGAGGCGAGATAGGTTTTATCTTTCCAACATAAGGGTTATATTATTAGTATTTGTAAGTGCTTTTGTAAATGGTTAATAACTGGAGAAAAATCTCAAGCATTGATCAGTTACTGATGATGTTTTATCAAAACCACATAACCGCTTATAATAACACATTTTCGAATGATTTAGTAACTCTAAGTTAATTTAAGTGAGCATGAGAAATTAACTCACAATTACTGTTACAGTACAAATGATTGTGTTATAAAAGATCTAATGTTAATTATGGACACAGTTATATCGTTTTCCATAGGTATATATTTAAAACAATATTTAATTTATTCACAATAATTTCCTGAAGTTCTAAAATACTGGAAAGACAATCAATAAATTAAGTGAATATTTATCTGAATAACTCAATTTCAACATGCCTATACATGTAAGATAAGGGAGTGTTGTGTACTGCATATACCAATAAAAACATTTCAGATCTCTATATCATTGTGTTATTTGGAATCATGGCTTAATTTGGAATGGTCACATGCTTTTGAACACAACAATGTCGTCAAATTATTTCTCTTTCTTCTTTTCTGTTCTCTAATCTCCTTTACTCCCAATTTCAGACCTTACCACTTATTCAATCTATTCAGTGCAGTAGCAAATGCTTAATTTAACTAATTCAGATTTAATATCAGCGGTCATAATACACCCTGGTTGCTATTAGTGAGCCAAATTCAGAGTGGTTACTGCTAATTCAGTTCAATCAAGTGTGCTAACACTGGGAAAACAAGCTATGGGAGTTTGGGAAACACTGTGCAAGACTAATGGAAAAGGAGATCTCATGGATCGTGTTGAGTGCCCCATGTATCATTATAAACCAAATCTTTATTGCATTATGGTTGGACTTTGCACACAGTTAGCATTTAGCACTAATTAGCATCCCTGGTGTATTGGTGCATCTGTCTTGTAAAGTGACAGCAAAGGTGTTTTGTATTGATTTGGGGCACCCAGCAGCAATCAAAATGTCCAATAGTGTCATGATGTTAGACAGCCCATGAGACACAATGTTAAAGGCACATCCAGTAATTTGTTTTTCAACCAAATGGTAGCTTGGCCACCCATTGTGTTGCAGGGGCCTGGAGAAATATAACCATTCTAAAAATGAATAGGTGAATCAATGATTCAAGTATTGTTAGCTTGAAACTCAAATGTGAATTTCAAACATGTTTTAAAGCTTTGCAAATAAAGGAGTAAAACATTCTTATATTTGTGATTATGATGGGTAAAGGCAGTTGTGCTAAGCTCAATAAGCATTTGTCAGTGATGATCATAAGTGTATATATCCTTTCTGAAATTACAAAATGTATTTAGTAGATTGCATTTTTCACACATTATATGCACCTTTATCACTTCAATTGGGAAGCTGTTTTATGTTTACGCACCAATCCAGTACCTTGCAAATCTTATTAAGCATTTGAGTAAAAGCCAATGTCTGATTTGCTGGGATATACAGTACAGGCCAAAAGTTTGGACACACCTTCTCATTCAATGCGTTTTCTTTATTTTCATGACTATTTACATTGTAGATTCTCACTGAAGGCTTCAAAACTATGAATGAACACATATGGAATTATGTACTTAACAAAAAAGTGTGAAATAACTGAAAACATGTCTTGTATTTTAGATTCCTCAAAGTAGCCACCCTT
>JACXGI010006301.1:0-18708 GCA_016801175.1 Esox masquinongy | reverse complement strand
CCCAGGAAAGGAAGACCAAGAGTCACCTCTGCTGCTGAGGATAAGTTCAACCGAGTCACCAGCCTCAGAAATCGTAGGTTAACAGCAGCTCAGATTAGAGACCAGCTGAATGCCACACAGAGTTCTAGCAGCAGCCACATCTCTAGAACAACTGTATAGAGGAGACTGCGCGAATCAGGCCTTCATGGTCAAGTAGCTGCTAGAAAACCACTGCTAAGGAGAGGCAGCAAGCAGAAGAGATTTGTTTGGGCCAAGAAACACAAGGAATGGACATTAGACCAGTGGAAATCTGTGCTTTGGTCTGATGAGTCCAAATTTGAGATCTTTGGTTCCAATCACCGTGTCTTTGTGCGACGCAGAAAAGGTGAACGGATGGATTCTACATGCCTGGTTCCCACCGTGAAGCATGGAGGAGGAGGTGTGATGGTGCTTTGCTGGTGACACTGTTGGGGATTTATTCAAAATTGAAGGCATACTGAATCAGCATGGCTACCACAGCATCCTGCAGCGACATGCCATCCCATCCGATTTGCGTTTAGTTGGACCATCATTTATTTTTCAACAGGACAATGACCCCAAACACACCTCCAGGCTGTGTAAGGGCTATTTGACCAAGAAGGAGAGTGATGGAATGCTGCGCCAGATGACCTGGCCTCCACAGTCACCGACCTGAACCCAATCGAGATGGTTTGGGGTGAGCTGGACCGCAGAGTGAAGGCAAAAGGGCCAACAAGTGCTAAGCATCTCTGGGAACTCCTTCAAGACTGTTGGAAAACCATTTCAGGTGAAAACCTCTTGAAGCTCATCAAGAGAATGCCAAGACTGTGCAAAGCATTAATCAGAGCAAAGGGTGGCTACTTTGAAGAAACTAGAATATAAGACATGTTTTCAGTTATTTCACACTTTTTTGTTAAGTACATTATTCCACGTGTTCATTCATAGTTTTGATGCCTTCAGTGAGAATCTACAATGTTAAATAGTCATGAAAATAAAGGAAATGCATTGAATGACAAGGTGTGTCCAAACTTTTGGCCTGTACTGTAGTTATTTACTCACCTGAGAATAAGATCATTTAACAAAATGAGATAGGACTACAAGTGTTTTAGCACAGAGTGTTTTTTGCCATTTTGTCCAACAGTCTTTCAGTTTTGGCCTGCATGTCATTGGGTCTCTGAAAAGTATTCACCCTTACGGGACTTCCGCATTTTATTATGTTACAACATTAACTCAAGATGTATTCAATTAGGAGTTTTTGCCACTGATCAAAACAAAAACGTCCATCATGTCAAAATGAAAAATAATAAAATCTGCAAGTTGTTCTAAATTAATTAGAATTAGTTACTATTAAACATAATATGATTGATGGCAGAAGTTTTCACCTCCCATCTGAATTGTTTTTTAAAAAATTAATACGGATTGGATGTAGTTTGAGGTTATTAGTTTATATTGAAATAATTTGACATGCTTGGGTGTAAAAGAAAACTAGGATCCACTTGTTTTTTAGAGCTGTAGAACACCCTCCCCCTCTTCTAATTCGTTCCTCTGCGGCCCGCGGCAAGGAAGCTCCGCCCAGGGAAGCTCCATCAATATAAATCATGCTCCCTCTCTTCCAGTTTGTTCCACAGCGCTTATCTTTCTATTGGACTATTTTCTGGTTCTACGTTCGCAGTAGCAGCCAAAGTGACTGAGTCACAATTAATTTTGTTTATTGACATGTTCAGTTCACAATGCCAGCTTAGATTGTTTATCTACAGCACATATTGCATATCCAATGGGCTATATTGGTCTATATTAGTGATTTTTCCTAATAAATACTATTGTATACTACTGAACTATTTGCTTCCTCTATGCATGGTTAGGGAGGTCTATAAAACAAGGGTTGCCTATTTTGTAGTATCCAATTTTTTATTTGTTATTAATAGTGTTGTTTGTGCATATGTTACTGCATGTCTGTCCTTGTATATGTTAGAATAACAGTTAATCTCACACTTCCTGTAGCAGTACACATTTCCGAAGTTACCTTCTCCAACTCATAAAAAAATACAGAAGTCAAGAGAAACGTTAACAAACTCAAAAGGACTTTTCATCATATCGACAGTGCACTACTTGAATCACAAAAAACTAAATAAAAAAGATTTTGCTGCTAAGAAAGCCAGTAGAAAGCCAGAAATACAGGAGAAAATCGCCTCAATCCAACCACCTCCACAGCATGTCTCCACAGGCTGTCAATGGTGGGTCATTTAAACAGTAGGAATGGTTTACCTGACATTGGGAAAACGTTTATATTATTACCGGTGCATTTGTCACAAGATTCTGTTTTACTGGCTGCACTATGCTACACTGACCAACCATAGAACCAACCATAATTTCAGTACTCAACTTCGCTTTGACAATGAAGAATATCTTCTCCTTCACCTCCCAAACCATTGCATTTTTGACCCACCCTGATCAAATGTACAGATACCTGTCTGTATTTATGTACGCTTTCATTTTGGTAGCAGTGTGCGTAAGGGTATGGATTTTCCACAAGGTGTAACTATGTACACATCCCCAAAGTTCAGCTCTGGCAGGGATGTCGCTGTTAATAACCATGTAAATAACACAGCGGGTGCTGTATATGGGTCACAAGTGCCTAAGACTTGCAGTTGGTTTGCATACCTTTGTTTATCATGTTTTGTGAGGTGATTAAAACACTTATGGGCTGTAAAAGTAGAAAATTTGACTGGCTTGTGCGGTAGCTCCATAGAATTCCCAGTGAAGTGGAAGCCGGGGAGGGATTCTCTATGGGCGAGGCTTCCCTGGGCGGATCTTCCCTGCCATGGGACGCAGACCTTCTCCATTTGTGGGAAGGCGGTCGCCTTTGAGTTTTGAATGCAAGTTTAAATCCTATATATAGATATATAGAATGCCACCCGCCAAAGTGGCTAGTAACAGTGATTGCCTTACACGCCACAGCCGAATTCTACCCACATTTGGCGGGTGGACGGGTGCTAATGTCAAGCCCTGACTAAGACATTCAAAACATTAAATGGGGTAATGCGGGTTAAGACACCCCCTGGGGTAAGACGCCCCTCCATGTAACTCCTGCAAGAAACACAAAATGTCACCATTCTTTTTTTCAACACCTCCTCTGGCTGCCACTAGACTTAATCAATTACAAATTTCCTCTGTATCATCACACCTTCTCAGCCAACTATAAAAAACGTTTTCTTCTGTATCTCATTTTAAGGACTGCTGGGATTTAAAACATTGCCTTACTTAAACCATAATAAGTTTAGTTTAAATGTATGAAATGGCATGTAAGGAAAATGTAAGTGGTGTAAATAAACAGGGCCAATTCTTAAAAACCCTTAGGCATAATCTTCTATTGGGATAAGATTCCCTGATGGGCAACTATACTGATGGGGGGTCATATTACCCCAGTAGCTGGAAAAAATGCCCCTTTCCTAAAAAATACATTTATTAATCTGTCAACTGTAGACATTTATTTTACTTTATAATACATTACCATAAGCATAGCCATCTACAACGTACAAAAAAATCACTAAACTTTTCTTTTTTGTTTCATTGAATAGACATTGATCTTAGGGGTGCATCTTGCCCCATGTTACACTAAATGACAAAAGAAAATTCAATCAAAACTTGACAATCATTAAACAATGGCCCAATAAACATTACTACAACTATCAATATAACCTAACATGGCTAACCCTCTTTTATATGTGCCATTTGTTAATATTTTAATGACATACTACGTACCATAAAAGGCAAGAAAACATATCACTGCTGGGCTGTATTTGGTTCTCCCTAAAATGGTTTGACTGAAGATGACCAATACAGAATATCACTGAAGAACATATATCCAGAAAGAAAAGGCTTTACAGTATTTTGATTTTGTCTTTTACAAATGCAGTATATACTGAGAATAAAAATAAAATAAACCAAGCTAACAAATCAGAATAGAAACAAAGCAATTTGAAAAATATTGTATATATAGTAACTCATAGGTGACTGCTTTTTGGCATTAATAGGATATGATTGCTGATTGAACAATTATGCAAATAAGATTTTTTTTAAAGAGCGTTGTTGATTGTTTTTGAAAGCAATGACAAATGACAATCATTTCTTTTGCAATAAAAGGGTACTGCTGTGCTCATTACGCTTAGTTTAACCTTTTTCCATTTTGTTATTAACAAATTCAGTGATGCTGTATATACAGAGAATAAAATAAAATATACCAAATATATGTACTGCAAAACAAAGGAAAAATTTGCATGTTACACAGATGTTGTACTCTATACACTATAGTCATACTTACATAGTGTGGTATAGCATGTATGTACAGTTGTGCTCAAAAGTTTGCATACCCTTGGAGAATTGGTAATGTATGTACCATTTGTTAAGAAAACATGAGTGAGCAGGCAAAACACGTCTTTTATTCCTTATGGGATTCACATTCAACTGTGGGTCATAACAGAATGGCACAATCATAAAACAAAACATGGAAACAAAGAAAAGAATGAACTGACCCCTGTTCAAAAGTCTGCATACCCTTAGATCTTAATACTGTGTATTGCCCCCTTTAACATCAATGACTGTGTGCAGTCTTTTGTAATAGTTGTCTATGAGGACCCGAATTCTTAGGGTCATTGTCGTGAAGGAAAGTCCAAGAGCCTTCCATGCGCAGCTTTCGTGCAGAAGAATGCAAATTGTCTGCCAGTATTATCTGATAACATGCTGCATTCATCTTGCCATCAATTTTCACAAGATTCCCTGTGCCTTTAGAGCTCACACCCCCCCAAAACATCAGTGAGTCACCACCATGCTTCACAGTGGGGATGGTATTCTGTTCACTATAGGCCTTGTTGACCTCTCTCCAAACATAGCGCTTATGGTTGTGACCATAAAGCTCTATTTTGGTCTCGTCACTCCAAATTACAGTGTGTCAGAAGCTGTGAGGCGTGTCAAAGTGTTGTCGGGCATATTGTAACCAGGCTTTTTTGTGGCATTGGCGCAGTAAAGGCATCTTTCTGACAAATCCACCACGCAGCTCATTTTTGCTCAAGTATCATCATATTGTGCTCCTTGAAACAACCACACCGTCTTTTTGCCAGTATTTCTCCTGAGGTTACCTGTGGGTTTTTCTTTGTATCCCGAATAATTCTTCTGGACGTTTTGACTGAAATCTTTGTTGGTCTAACTGACCTTGGCTTGGTATCAAGAGATCCCCGAATTTTCCACTTCTTAATAAGTGATTGAACAGTACTGACTGGTATTTGGAAGGCTTTGGATATCTTTATATATCCTTTTCCATCTTTATAAAGTTCCATTACCTTGATACCTTGTTACTTTTGACAGTTCTTTTCTGCTCCCCATGGCTCAGTATTTTGCATGTTCTGTGCATCCATGTGAGAGCTAACAAACTCATTGTCTATTTATACACAGACGCTCGTTGCAATTTTAAAAACCATAGGTGTGTGAAATTCACCTTTAATTACCATTTTCACCTGTGTGTGTCACCTTGTGTGTCTGTAACGAGGCCTAACTTTCAAGGGTATGTAAACTTTTGATCAGGGCCATTTGGGTGATTTCTGTTATCATTATGATTTAAAAAGGAGCCAAACAACTATGTGATAATAAATGGCTTCATATGATCACTATCCTTAAATAAAAGACAGTTTTTTTGTGTCAGTCATATTTTCAAAATCAATGCCAAGATTTCACAATTTCTGCCAGGGTATGCAAACTTATGAGCACAACTGTAGGTGTAGCATGTAGCATTGTAATTTACCTATTGTCATTGAATATTCTTACTATTGATGCCACACTTGACCTACTAACATTGGGCTGGACCCACTGCCAAGCCTTTCTCATGGAAAAGCCTATGGTCAATAATCGTGTTGATTATTTCATTTAAAACTATAGTTCTTTGTTTTTCGTTTTGAGCTACTCCACCACTACACATCTGAACCCCTCGTCCCTTCCCCTTGCTTGGTCCATTCTTGCCAAAGGCAACTCAAAAATGACCTATTTTGTGCATGAATAAGGACTGATTGCTGATTGAACATTTGTGCAAACATGTTTTGTATATGTTCACATTCATGGGAGTTGTTTTATACCAGCTGTGACCAAATGTTACTTAATTTGACATTATTTACTTAAATGAGTTTTGTGACATTTGTATAGACTTGCCATTTATTGTTTTGCAATAAGCATAGCATTAGCATGGTGTGTGAAAACAATGAAAATTAATACTGCCTTTATACTTGTTCAGATAACTCACTTTAGTTGGCAGTATGAACCCATTAAGTCTGTATACTGACAAATAGAATTATGAGAAGTAAATTAATTCTATGAAATTGAAAAAACCCTCAAAAGTGTTGCCAATACTGTCACAGGAGCCAGTATGGCACATATGGAAAGAATCTAATGACATCTATGCTAAGGAGTAACTCTTCTCATCAAAGACAGCAGTTGGACAATTCTGCCATCTGTTGGCAGACCTTGAGTGTTTAATGACTGGCTGGAAGTTCTTGTAGGAAGAAATTGCTTACAGATATTCCGTAAGCAAGTGTAGCCATACAGGAATACTCATGGAAAAACATATTTATTACAAAGTTCCACAAACCTTTTATAAACAGATTCTACAAATTTCTTTCCATAATGTTTTTTTTTTTAGCAAAATTGCTAATCTTTTTCTTCTTTTTTTTTTTTTTTTCAATTTTGGAAAATAATTTGTAATATTTCACAGTTACTTATATGGTAGGTTTGTCAAGTTTGGTACATCTGACATTCCTAAATGTTTCTGTGGCATATGTAATTTTAAGTAGATAGTAGTATTGATGAAGACAGTATATTGCAGAATCCACAAACTTGTTTCTTTTTGTAACCAATTAATTTATTCATCAAAAAGCATACTGAGAAAATGTAATGTAAATCCACTTGATTTTAAAGATGAAGGCGCTAACAAGTCATTCAATACCCAGGACTTCATCCACACATTTAGCAAGATTGGTGCAATGCCATTAGCAGTATGCTAACCGACTAATTAACTCCTGTAGATAGTACTTACAGTAGCTATTTCTTGAAGTGTTTAGGCACTTGTTCCACTGACCTCATTGCTGCATAGATCATGTCCTAAAATGAATAACTTATGAGATGAATAACTAGCAAACAAATATCATTGACTTGTGTATTGATGTAACTAGAACTTTAGTTGACTACAAAAAACAATCACTTACTTTGAATGTTGTCAAATCTTACTACTCCGCTTTGAGACAATTAGGGCAGTTGACATCAGTTAACTGGCGGTTGACAGCAACACATTCTAGTCTTTGTGTGGATTATGCGTTTTTGTCTTCTGAGAGAATAATAATAGGTGTAAAAACAGTAACTATCCAGTTTCATCCAGCATATTGAACTTAGAGGTCCCAGCCACTGAGCACTATGAATGGGTCCAGAGTGCATGAGTGACCTTAAGTCTGTGTGTTCTTGTGAGAAAAGCTCATACATTGCACAGCATGAATATAAAATGTTCATAAAATAAAATGTCTGTGGATAAAGAAAAGAAATCAAAGAGAATTCTGTCAATTTTTGTTGAAGAGAATTCTTGGAAAATTTTTAAGGATATTTCTTTTCAGAATATATAAAACATAGTGTCTTCAGGAATATAAAAGAATTGTCTGTTGAAAGTGCTGTTGAAAGTATGTGAAACCTACTGGAATGGTTATCATTTTTTAAATACAACCCCATTTCCAAAAAAGTTGGGACACTGCGAAAAAAAAATAAAAACAGAATGCACTTATGTGCAAATCATTTCACCCATATATTTAATTGAAAATAGTACAAAGACAACATATCAAATGTTGAACCAGAGAAATGTTATTGTTTTTGGAAAAATATATGTTTCATATTGTTTTTGGAAAAATATACGTTTCATACAGTTATGTGCCAAATGTTTTCAATGGGTAACAGGTCTAGACTGCTGGCAGGCCAAATTTGGCACCCAGACTCTTTTAATATATACTGTAATAATACATGCAGAATGTGGTTTGGCTTTCTCTTGCTGAAATAAGCAAGGCCTTCCCTGAAAAAGATGTCGTGTGGATGGCAACATATGTTGCTCCCAAACCTGTATATATTGTTCAGTATTAATGGTGACTTCACAGATGTGGAAGTCACCCATGACATGTGCACCCCCATACCATCACGGATGCTGGATTTTGAACTGTGCGCTGATAACAAGCCAGATGGTCCCTTTCCTTTTTAGCCCGGAAGACACGGCATCCATGTTTCCCTAAAATAATTGAAAATTTTGATTTGGTAGATGACAGGACAGTTTTCCACTTCGTCTCTGTACAATGAGCTTGGGCCCAGAGAACGTGACGGCGTTTCTGGATCTTGTTTATATATGTTTTCTTCTTTGCATGGTAGAGTTTTAACTTGGATTTGTGGATGCAGCGACTTACTGTGTTCACAGACAATGGTTTTTGAAGTGTTCCTGAGCTCATGCAGTGATATCCACCACAGAATCGTGTCTGATTTTAATGCAGTGTTATAACTATTTAACAAAAGTGGTTTATTTAACAAAAACTTTAATGTTTGCAAAAATATGTGAACCCACTTCATACATTTGCTTGTGGATACTCCATTAGCTGCGATAACTTTGAGTGAACATCTTCTATAGCTATTAATCAGTCTCTGGCCTCTTTTCGAGGGATTTTTGCCCAGTCCTCCTATCTGAATTCGGACAATTGTGTGAGGTTTGTGGGATGTTTGGTGTGTACTGCCCACTTCAGGGGGAATTTTGGAAGGGAGTCTGTGAAGAAAATTGTATATTTAAAATAATTTAAATATACATTTGGGTGTGTCTTATAAACATGTTTGTATGTCATGTACATTCTCATGACAGATCGTATAGTGTCTTATAATAGTGCAACAATGCATTTTATCTGCTACAGTCAGATATGAGGATAACGGAAGATATTTGTATTCAAGCAAATCAGGCAATATATATATTGGACGGCCACTAGAGGGCAATATTACACTAAACAAGTTGAGGCTGTTTTAAAAATGGGCTTTGGAGACTCTGCATTCTCTCAACAAGTTAATTGGATATATGCACAAGAATAAAAGAAGTCTTGGAGTAACTTTGTGCTCTAACTCACTGCCATCACATGATCGTGTATAGGATACTATTAATAACGATATCAACCCATAATATCATTAATAGTAATCCCCATAAGCAATGAGCAAGGTAAGCAATGCCGATCCCCCAAAAAAGAAAGACAGAAACAAACAGGTGGAGGCAGGGGTTTGGGGTGGTTTTGCATCCGCCTGCCAGTGATACCAGGACACATAAGAACTGAGTGAGTGACCTGATGAGTAATTAGCCAGTATGGAATCTGATATTGTGATAGGAGCGATCCACAATGTCAGGTGATACATCACTGACCAATGACCTCTTGGGTTTCCTGTTTGAACTGGCTATGCTAATTAAAACTAAAGAATTATCATTGAATGAGTAGATGTGCCCAAACTTTTGACACTTGCTCAATGGCACGTATGAAAATACTGAACAGGGCCAGGTTTCCTCGATTTTGGATCAAGATGGCAAGAGCAAAGGATCTAAGTGACTTGGAAATAAATTTTATTATTGGATCTCTTCCAGGATGACAGTGACCTCATCCACAGGGCATGAGGAATCGCTGAATGGTTAGATGAGTATGAAAATGATGTGCATTTTTTAATCATACGCTATGGCCTTTGCAGTCACCAGATCTCAACCCAGTGGAGCACTGATGGAAGCTGCTAGACTGCGCTCTTCACCACATCACAAAAAAACAATCCTTTTAAAAGTATGATGTTCCATCCCTCCAGTAGTTCTAGGGACTTGTAAAATTGAAAGTCTCTAATGATCATTAACTCCTAACTTCAATGCCTGAACACTTCACTGAATCATCATCTGCGGCCAGGGCCTACCCTAGGTGCCTGTTACTTATGGGAGTACTTGTCTACCACCATCAACGCTTTTTCCAACAGCGGGGATATAAAGGGGATGTTTCACAAAGTTCAGCTGCTGCCAGGAGACATTTTAGTCGTACTACAGTTTCTGAATATATAATATTTAAATCGTACTGTTTATGTTTTCTGTCCTATTTTTTGCATAAAGTTATTAGCTTCAGCATAATGTTTACAAGTTAATTTAAGACTGCCTTTATTACTGTTATGTTGAATATATGTTCACTGCCATTTGTTTCCTTATGTTCTGAAAACCTTACATGCCTGCATACATATATTGTCTTCAGATGATTGAACTGCCATGATAAACTAGTGATACTTCTATCAATGGTTTATCATGGCAGTTCAGTCATCTTAAGAAAATGTATGTATGCAGGCATGTGTGGTTTTCAGATCATAAGCAAACAAAAGTACTGTTTCTTAGTTGCTCAAACAGGAGCCATTTGATGGCCATTACAGTTATGTTTAATTTGAATCAGCTATATAGTCCTCGTAAAACTTTTCAATTTCTTAAGAATGTGTATATTTTATAAATCTTTTTTTTTTTTTTTAAGAGGAAAGTGGTTAAGGGTATATTGTTTTGTTGAAAGAGCACTGGGCTGCCTATATACCCATGCTGCAGCAATACATTTTCACCAGGGCCAGTGGCTCCCTAGGCCAGACTTGTTTTTTTTTGTATCTTTATTTATTTATAAAGAAATGTAAAGACAAAACATTTAAACCCTATATTCAATAGAAAATAGTACAATGACAACATATCAGATGTTGGAACTGAGAAATATTATTGTTTCTTGAAAAATATATGCCCACTTTGAATTTGATGCCAGCAACAGGTTTCAAAAAAGCTAGGACATGGGCAACAAACATTGTGTAATGCTAAAACAAAAACCTGGTGGAACATCTCAGAAGTAATATTGTTAATAGGCAACAGGTCAGTAACATGATTGGGTATATAAAAAGAGCATCTCAGAGAGGATGAGTCTTTCAGAAGTAGAGATGGGGTGGGTTTCATCACTTTGTGAAAGCCTGCGCAGGCAAATAGTGCAACAATTTAAGAATAACGTTTCTCAACATAAAATTGCAAAGAATTTGGGGATCTCATCATCTACACCAGTGGTTCCCAACTCCGGTCCTCGAGTACCCCCAACAGCACACATTTTTGTTGTAGCCCTGGACAAGCACACCCAATTCAACTCAATGAGAGCCTGATAATTAGTTGACAAGTTGAATCAGCTGTGCTTGGCTGGGGCTACAATGAAAATTGTACTGTTGGGGGTACTTGAGAACCGTAGTTGGGAACCACTGATCTACAGTACATAAAATCATTAAAAGATTCTGAGAATCTGGAGAAATCTCTGTATGCAAGGGACAAGGCTGAAAACCAATACTGGATGGCTGTGATCTTTGGGCCCCCAGCGGCACTGCATTAAAAACAGACACAATTCTGTAGTGGAAATCACAGCATGGGCTCAGGAACACTTGCGATAACCATTGTCTTCGGAAGTGAAACTCTACCATGCAAAGAAGAAACCATATATAAACAAGATCCAGAAATGCCGCTGCCCCCTCTGGGCCCGAGCTCATTTAAGATGGACTGAGGCGAAGTGGAAAACTGTCCTGTGGTCTGACGAATCAAAATTTGAAATTATTTTTGGGAGTAATTTACGCCGCGTCCTCCGGGAATTATGAGGAGAGGGACCATCCGGCTTGTTATATGTGCATAGATCAAAAGCTAGCATCCGTGATGGTATAGGGGTGCATTAGTGCACATTGCATGAGTGACTTGCACATCTGTGAAGGCACCATTAATGCTGAACAACACATACAGGTTTTGGAGCAACATATGCTGCCATCCAGACAACGTCTTTTTTAAGGAAGGCCTAATTCAGCATGATAATGCCAAACCACATTCTGCACGTATTACAACAGAATGGCTCCGTAATAGAAGAGTCTGGATGCTAAACTGGCCTGCCTGCAGTTCAGACTTGACACCCACTGAAAACATTTGGCGCATGATATGAAACATATGACAACGGAGACCCCGAATATTTGAACAGTTGAAATCCTATATCAAGCAAGAATGGGAAAACATTTCACTTTCAAAACTACAGCATTTGGTCTCCTCAGTTCCTAAACGCTTACAGAGTTTTGTTAAAAGAAGAGGTGATGCAACGCAGTGTTAAACATGCCCCTGTCTCAACATTTTTTAAACGTGTTGCTGGCATCATTACAAATGAGCATGTATTTTTCCAAAAACAATCACATTTTTCACAATTTGATGTTGTCTTTGCACTATTTTCAATTATATACAGGGATAAATGATTTGCACATCATTGCATTCTGTTTTTATTTGCATTTTACGCAGCATCCCAACTTTTTGGAAACAGGGTTCTAACTTCTGGGGGGTAAAATCATTCAGGGTCTTTGACATTAGTTTGTGTACTGTATCTGCATTTTTTTCCCCACAGAAACTGATAATTACTCAATTAGCAATGCCAGCTGACCTTTTTTAGAATAGTAGTTAGTCTAGCCAGCTATCTAAACTTGCAGTAACCCTGGCTGAATACCATCTGTCCACGCAGGTCACTTGCACAGGGTCCCTAAAGGTCTCTGTCCCTGCCCTTATGAATTTTGTTAATCATTTTCAGTCAAAAATCACAATAATTTTATATATGATGTACCTTTTTAACCTTATTTTACCATGTATTTTACTAAAGACACATTCTTATTTTCAGCAATGACCTGGGCACAATAAGTATTAAATGATTTGATCAGGAAAAAAACTATTTTTCTCTTTGCTGACTTAGATATTTTATCTAGCAACCTTTGGTCACTGGTTAGATGCTAAATACTAGGCTCCCGGAATTGCAGAAGGTATAAAACAGCAGGAAATTGGCTTTAAATTAGAACATTTCTCTCCACCCTATGGCAAAAGAATTCTTAAGAAATTAGAAGCAACATAGGTAATTATCAGTCAATTTAAAATATACTTCGTTTTGAACAAATGGCTTTTTAATCACGTTTTGACTGAAAATATAAAACGTATTCCAAAAGGATAACAAAACGGTGAATAATGATAATCTATGTCTACAATTAAATGGCTGTGAACTGAATTCAAATGAGGTTATGATATTTAGCTCGGATTTTTTTATTTACGGGTTGTGCGCAGCCCTAGTATGGGACAGTAGAAACTTGCCCCTTTTCAGTATGTGCGTGCTGATTCTGCTGAACTACGCCCCGCCCAGATTTGTGTTCGAATGCCTTCTTGGTCCCACTATATGTGCCAGCCTAAGCTGCCTGCTACATTTTGACGTTGCTGTGATATAGCGGAGAGCTGGCTACGCGAGCGAACATCACAGTGTGATAGCTTGCTGCTACACCGGGAGAGGCGATGATGGCGGCGGCCGTAGAGAGAGGAGGAGTGCGGGCCGCTTTCCTGAATCCAGGCAGCGGCGGCGGAATTGGTGGACCGCCCCCCGCACCAATGTCTGCTGCTCCCGGAGCCGCGGTTGGGTCAGGCGGCATCGGTTCGAATTCGGGTGCGTCCGATGGTCCCATGCCCGTGCCTATGAACCTTTTTGCAACATGGGAAATAGACCGTTCTTCTCCGAGTTGTGTTCCAAGGTAGGCTAAGCTACTTACATCGCCCAGCACACATGTATCTTTTGTCTTTGTTAGGGCGTCTGTAGTAGCCTAATGTTTCCAATTCTGAGTGATTGTTATTATATCGTTGCAAGAATTGAACCGTATTGGGTTTAGGCTCTGTTTTTAACACTGGATGACAACAACCACGCACATCAACATCAGAATGCCATTTGGTCGAGTCTGTTGGGAGGGTCTCAGAATATCAAATCAAAGTCTGCCTTATGCCCTAATAATAGTATGGGCTGTTTATTTTAAGCATGTACGACAACAAAAGCCACAACGAGGACACAACTAGTCTAATCTCTGTTTTGAATGCAGACGAACAACAGTTGTCTAGATATAAAATTATGCAATTGCATGCTAGCTTGTTGGTTTGGCTAGACTACTTTTTAATGTTTTGGTGTCCCTGGGTTTTCCTTGTATCGCCCCCTCTTGAATTTTAGAGAGACGTTCCCGTTATTTAAAGCTGATGCTAGTTATTTTCACCGAATAAAACCGTTTGTTATGCATTTCCTCCACATTAGCCTACATTCCGCAGCTGCATGGCGAATAGTGGGTTTGATATGTACGAGCAAACCTTCTTGCGAGTAAATGAAGCTGCCTCAGGAATCTAAATGTCAGTCTAATCTTGCTCATATAACCCAGAAATCACAGACTCAATTATGACTTTAGATCTAACAACCCCCCCCAAATGCATTCTTCTTGTTAATTGCAGTAATTGTATCTTATACTACTTTTTTGGTGCATCTGTTAAGGTAGGCTTATTCACTGAATATGATGAATAACACTTAATTTGAAATGTACAGCATGAGTGTATTTTCATAATCATATACAGAACATTGTCAAATAACTGGAAAGTACTGGTAGTATGTACTCATCCCTATAAATTAATGCTATATTGGCAAATTGTGTAATGGAAACTGGAAAGTATTTATGCTCTGCCTGAGCGAAGACAACTTTAATATGTTCCAAACGTTTTAACAAATTGTGTCTGTCTTTGCCCTTCACTAAATGTGTCTCTTTTGAGGTAGGCTGACAGGCTAGCAAGGCTTCACCTGTTGATAAATGGCACGCCTTAATAACTTTTCATAACCTTCTAGAGATGCCTTATGTCAGAATTTTCTTATAAAAACTGAAACTTATTCATGCAATAGCAAGGCACAGACGATTTGAATATTCCAAACGTTTCAATAAACATTTTCCCATAGCTAAATGGCTTATATGACGTAATGTGTTACCTGTTCATTAAATGGCACACCTGTCATCACAGCAGTGACTGAGTTTTCAAAATAATTTATATATTTTCATTATTTGTTCTTTCCCTTAATGCTTTTTTAAAAATGTTTTTTGTCTATGAATTTGGCTTGAAATCCCTCCCCCACAAAAAGACACAAAAATGAATTCTTCAATTCTGTCGTATCGAGATGAAAGCAATAAAGAGAAAATGCATACTGTATATCATTGTATCTCGTTAGCTTTGTCTTGCTGAAGTGCGTGTGAGCGTGTGAGCGTGTGAGCGTGCGTGCGTGTATATGTGTAAAAATGGTTGGTGCGTATTGAACTGGCAGAATACACATCAATAGCATTTTCTCAAACATAATAAAATCTCCACTTGAAAAGATTAGAGTAAGCACTGTTTCTCTCACCACTATCGTGTTGTATTGTTGTTATTTGTGCTTGTTGCCAAGGTGGACAAATTTGAAGTGTCTTAGAAAAGCACTACTGTGTCATTCAATTGTTCTTTTCTGGACAGATGGTGCATTGTTTTTTAAAAACAACTGTTTGTTCAACAACTTTGCACCCTTCAAGATACACAGCACAGGCCATGGGCTGTGAAAACTAGCATAGAATCAGCTTTATCCCCTCTGTTGAGGATGCCGCTTGCTTTACTGGCCTTAATAAACATGCTCTGCTAAGGAAAAAAAACTGCAGCCCGTAGTTCAACCCCGAATTGTTTGATCTGATCCAATGCAAAAACTCTTCTGTATGGCTAAAGCCTGCAAAAAGCTCCTGACTTGCAACTCTTTAGGCAAACTAGGACCCAGTGCACTCAGTCCATTCAGAAATCTAAGGCAGCTTTTTTGAACAAAAATGTGCCGCCTGTGGCGATAGGCCAAAAACATTGGGACACGGTTAAGTCCATGTAAAATAAAAACGCCTCTTCCCAGCTGCCTATAGCACTTCCAAACACTGTTACATCTGAAAAATCCAGAATTATTTAATGCTTTAATAACCACATAGTAATGGCCGGTCACAAATTTAAATCTGCGAAGCCAATTCCCGCTGCCTGCACTGTTGCTCCTGTTCCATATAGAGTTTTCCCCCAGAACTTCCTTCATTTCTCCTTTCAGGTGAAGGAAGGTTTGGAAAAATTCGGGTGAGGAAGGTTTGAAAAAAGCTCCAAAATGTGGACCCTTTTTTCAGATGTTTTTCAAACATTATTGCTGCCTCAATTGCCATTATTGACCTTGCCAAAGCCTTTAATTCATTTAATCACCTCAACAGACTCAGTAGTTCTCAGAGAAGGTCTGAACCTGACTGAAAACTACTTTTTTTGACCGTGTACAGTGTGTCAAATGGAGGGCCTGCTGTTGAAACCACTGGTTGTTTCAGTGGGTGTTCCTCAGGGCTTGATTCTCAGGCCAACTTTATTCTTTTTATGCATCAATTATTTTGCACCTGATGCCGGTGACTCTTTCACTTTTACTGAGACAAAACGGTTCCGTATACATCTGGCCGTTTGTTGAACTCTGCTGACCACCCTTCAACATAAATACAATACAACACTTTCCCTAATCTCCAACTACTCCTCAATTCTAGTAAAACAAAATGTCCACCCTACAAACATTCTCACCATACACTGATCTGAATTAGAGGATATCAGTTCCTATGAGTGTCCCGTTATCTGGTTGCACTGCTCAATCTCTTTCCAAATCCAGAGTACCCATCTACAGTCTAATATCAAATTTAGATTTGGTTTCCTCTTTTGCAACAGAGCCTCCTTCACCCGTGTTGCAAGACATACTGTTGTAAAAATGACCATCCTGCCAGTCTTCGACTATGGGGATTTCAGGGGTTGCCGCAAAAAGTTATCTCGATATATTACATAGTTTATCACAACGCCTTCCACTTTTTCAACAGTTCCCTTTATAATACTCAACACTGTGATATTTATGCTCTGGTAAACTGTGCAACCCTGCATACACAACACAAGACTTACTGGTACCATTTTATCTCTAAGTCCCTTCTAGGGAAATCCCCACTTTACCTCTGCTCGCTTCTCAATGTCTGCCTGCCCAATATAAATCTGTTCTCTGCTACATACCTTACTCTGGTCACTCCTAAAGTAAACACCTCCTTAGGCGGTCATTATTTTGAATGCTCTGCTGTTGATAACTGAAACAATTTACAAAAGACTTCCAAACTTAACACTTTCATCACTCCTTTAAAAATGAATGGCCTGGGCTGCTGCCTAATCATTGAACTTGCTAAGGACCTTATACATATGTATACATTTTACCTCATATGGTGAGCAACACCTTATCTGTCTGTATAATTTATATCACCTTCTCTAGTGTAAATTATTGGTCTAATTATTTGAAACCACATTTTTTAAAATCCTCACATATGTTCTGATATTTTGGTGTCGCCCAACATTACCTCAGTGTGTTAATATAGGGTATGGCACTGTTGCTAGATTTATGAGACTTAGGAGTGACCAACTGGCTTCTTTGTTCTCACTCCAAAAGTTTACATTGGTTGTTTAAATCTGTTGTGGTGTTTGGAACGGTTTAAATGTCCGTGGTAGTGGCAGAGATGGACTATTTTATATCCACTAGTTTCAGACAAACCAATAGCCCCTTTCGCTTATTGTAAATTCCTAATATCATAATTCTGCATTATTTTAGTTGGCACCCATAAACGTTGTGATAGATGGCGGAGAATAGTAATGAACACTATGCTCAGCATCCTTTGGCACCTGTGGATGTTCACAGTGAGGCAGTCTGGTGACCCAGGGGAGAGATCTCTCATTGCTGGCCCAGATGTGTCCTCCATCTCTTAATAATGAAAGGCGGGATATTGGCTTCCTGAGTCGTGACTATGGAGCTCTCCTTAGGGGTTGGAGGATGGAATGAACCATGGTGGAGGATGCAAATAAAAATGAGGCTTGAATTTGAGTGGTTACATTTTTTCAGTTCATTTGCCTTTTTGCGTCCAGAAGTTGTCTAAGGTGTGAGTATATGTAGGTATTTCTGTTGTTTAGTTTGTAAATGGCTGGACATAACAATGCCTTATTTAAGCAAATAAACTTGTCAAACTAACTTACACCAATTGTCCAATTAGGCAATAATAAAGCAACAAGCTTAATAAATGGAAGTAAATAAAAAAATGTGTATGCTGCAATGTAGTTACAGAAGGAAAATATCCACATGATATACACTGAGGCAAAAATGTATTTAGTCAGCCACCAATTGTGCAAGTTCTCCCACTTAAAAAGATGAGTGAGGCCTGTAATTTTCATCATAGGTACACTTCAACTATGAGAGACAAAATGAGAAAAAAAAATCCAGAGAATCACATTGTAGGATTTTTAATGAATTTAATGGTAAATTCCTTGGTTAAATAAGTATTTGGTCACCTACAAACAAGCAAGATTTCTGGCTCTCACAGACCTGTAACTTCTTTAAGAGGCTCCTCTGTCCTCCACTCGTTACCTGTATTAATGGCACCTGTTTGAACTTATCAGTATAAAAGACACCTGTCCACAACCTCAAACAATCACACTCCAAACTCCAATATGGCCAAGACCAAAGAGCTGTCAAAGGACACCAGAAACAAAATTTTAGACCTGCACCAGGCTGGGAAGACTGAATCTGCAATAGGTAAGCAGCTTGGTGTGAAGAAATCAACTGTGGGAGCAATTATAAGAAAATGGAAGACATACAAGACCACTGATAATCTCCCTCGATCCGGGGCTCCACGCAAGATCTCACCCCGTGGGGTCAAAATGATCACAAGAACGGTGAGCAAAAATCCCAGAAC
>JACXGI010006300.1:0-42589 GCA_016801175.1 Esox masquinongy | reverse complement strand
CCTTCATTTGTTGTACTAGGGTCACCCTTCATTTGTTTGTTGTACTAAGGTCACCCTTCATTTTTCCTGACGCACTAGGGACACCATCCATTTTTCTTGTGTTCTAGGGAAGCCCTTCATTTGCACTCAGAAACACACAAATAAGTTGTTGTAAATTGATTATTTATTTTTTTAAATGTCTGTGGGAATTCAGGCTTCTGTCCTTTGTCAGTTTGAAATCCTGTGTTGATCCAGTAAACTACTTGCATGGTCCTATATCTTTTTGCACTGTGTACGAGTAAGATCTTAGACCAGGCTGACCTGTCAAGCGTGTTCACAGTTGGTTCAATGAAAAAATGCTTCATCTGAGAGTTTCTCTCACACTTTCTCTGTCCTTTCTCTCTCTTCAGCGGTTCCCAGTCCTGAACGCTCCAGTTCAGGTGGGGTTGGTGGGTCTGTGGTAAGTATCTATAGTTAAAGGGGCCATTTGTAAGGTTTATACTACTAGCAAAAATACAAGCATAAATGACCAGAAGACATCGGCACTGAATGTTTCAAGAACACATTTTCCACAAAATTGTTCCAATTGCCTGATATCTTCCCCATTTAAACTATATTGCCAGTCTGTCTATCAGTTTGCATTGACTTGTAGTCTCCTTATACTCGCTGTAAGGGAAGGGGAGGAGGAGACAAGTCGTGTCATTATTTAAAATTTAGTTTTCTAAATGTTAGAGGCAGGATGCTACACAGTGGGGCTTTAATGATACTCTAAATTGCCGATTTTTGTATGTATTTAATTAATATAATCAGTTTAGGGCAAGTTTCCTAAACTATGGGTCGGGACCCAAAGTGGGCCGTAGGCATACCAGAGGTGGGTCGGAAGTAATGAGTATCTATCATTTACTGCAGTATGTCTTTTTAATTTGGGTGGATGGAGGACAGTATGGGTCATGGATGGATGGTCAATTTCTCATTTGTGTCATGAGCTGAATAGGTTTAAACAAAAACTGGTCTAAGGGACATTTCAAATAGACAAGAGCTTGGGATGCTGACTGCTGTGACTGCATTCCATATACCGTGTGAATCTCCTGGTTCACAGTTTAACTAAAGAAAAGCTTTTGTTCACCTTTTAGCCTGGTGTTTGCTACTCCTCTGTGCTGCGCCCTGTTTCCACAGAAGAGGTACGTTACAGCCTTGTTGTTAAATACCTTTAGACACTGACACAGCGTGGAGCTACTTTTCTTCCACATTAAAGGTTAAAGCGTTGATTTTCTGATCCATATTCTTTCTACTGTTTCTTTCACCCACTGTCTGTCTCTCTGCAGTTCTATGTCTGTGAGCAGCCTGGAGCCAGACCTCCAGGAGAGGATACGACAAAACAGTCCCCACACCACTACAGTCTTCTTCAACAAAGGCCTGTAGGACCACACAATCACACACACCACTGATAAGCCCCCTCTGCTGGCTGGATGCAGCTATGCAGGCACAATGAAGGGCAAATATATTATTATATTTATGCATTTTTTTTAAACCTCTTTGTTTATTATAATGTTATTGTGCTAGATGTATGGATTTGATGAGACAGAGGTGGTTAGGAGGGGAATTAAGTCATAATGACAGGTGCTTCTCAGTCCTAAGTTGTCATAAGGATGGAATCGATGGGTGAGGAAATGCTACCAGTTTTTTACATCATTATTGATGAGGGGGTGGAGCTGAGGGAAGTAAATCCCTTCTTAGTTATGAGACACAACACTGACAAATGTACTATGGTTGAATTTGGGTTTAGGTTTGTATGTTTGTCCCAGGGCTGTGGGTGTGTAGTTACTGACCACGCCAATCACCCCAAACTAGATACATTTCGCCCCTCATATTCAACCCCAGGATTCTGTTTTTTCCCAAAGTGTATTTATTTATTTGGCTTTGTTTTATTGTGTCCTTTGATTTGTGGAATGCCCACTCCTTTAAGGTAGAAAACCGTAGATTTTTGTGCACAATGGACTAACCTGTGATTTAATTCCCCTACTAACAGTTTGTTTTCCTGTTACAAAACCTTTGACACAGCGTGTACTAATGACCACGGTTAGTTGGCCAGTTGACACGGCTCTCACCGCTGCCCTTTGAAGTGTACTCCTGCACACACTGTCCCACCATGATAACCGTTTCAGCCCCACTCACCTCGGTGAACCCGGTATGCTCCGCGTCACCAGGAAAACCCGTAGAGATGCAATGACACCGCATGGGCACTCCTGACTGAAATGTCTTCTAAAGCACGTCCTGTGTAACGCTGATGCCAGTCGTCCTCAGCCCATCACAAGGCTTTTGAATTGGATTGTTGAAGTTTGTTTAGTTCATCTTTCTTACCATCGAAGGGTGACTACTGTATTGTGCCTAAATGTAAAAGGAGAAGGGTTACTATGTATTATTTTATTATCAATGTTTTGGCCAAGACCACGCTGCCACGGACCCCTCTGTCACTCAGTTTGTGACTCCTGTTGCGGTAGGGAACAGTTGGCTTGCGGGGAGAGTGGGGAGAGACGTGGTGGTACCAGTGAATTCAATATGAGGCAAGGGTGCTATTATTTGTACCAAATAGTACATGACACAAAACAAGCAAAGATGTGAGAACCAGATGTTTTAAACCAGGGGTCTCAAACTACAGGCACGTGGGCCAAATGTGGCTCACAAACGGATTCTAATGTGTCCTGACAACCAGTGTTGGAACATCACTTAAAATTAGCTTGTTAAATTAAAGAGCAACTACCTTAGTGCAAATAATTAATTTACTCGTTTCTAAGATCGAGATCTCCTCAACACAATCTGAATTTTGTGGTAGGATCTACTTCATCTCTATTGTTCTGTTGATAAAATACCACAAGTTCCAGAATTAATAGTGAACGTACATGGGGCCTCCCAAACCAATCAGAGAATATGATGATTTTAAGAAAAGGAGAAATACACTTTAAAATCAATAGTTATTTATCATGCCCATGTGGTGTTCTTAATTACGAAGCAAACGCAGAAATGTGCTCTCTTGTGTTTTGTTTGACTGGTGCCAGCACCCAATATGTGCAGCTGTACTGTAAACACTAACGTTCTGTACATGCCAAAGGCTATACCAAACATTATGAACTGGTTGCTTAGAATCCTGAGTGTTGATTGGCTGATAGCTGGGTATCACATAGGAGATACCATGGGTATCACAGCACTATTTACTTCTCTTATTGTGTTCGTAACCAAATTTATAATCAAAATAGGTCATTTTGGGGGTTTGTGGTATGTTGCCAATTCACCAGGGCTAAGCACTGTGTCCAGGCACTCCTTGTGCTTCATTCCTAAGAACAGCTCTTAGCCATGGTATATTGGCTGTATAACACACCCGTGTTATTGCTTAACTAACATTTACTAGAAATAACTCTTTCCAATTTTCCAAGAACTTGTTTGAAAGTAACTTGATTACTTCAACTTCTTCACTACATGATTCAGTCTGAGACTCTTGCATTGCACTGGTTTAGATGACCTGAGGGGTGTTTTAAAAACGGCTATCAAAAAAGAAGTCAGAGATTTGGATCCTTTCTAACCAGTCGGAGTATCAAAGCCAATGATGCATTTTCCGAAATGTTGCTTTACCTTATTGTTATTGTGCATTTTCTTCCTGGAAGCAATCAGACAGAACCAAACAATATCTGGGACCATTCCAAATGTTATATTTTTGTTTTTGCCATCTAGAAACCGTCTTTGAGTTACTGAGATCCAGACGTCTTCCGTAGAAAAGGTCTCAGTGGGCGTGGTATAGCGCTTGGCCAGACCGACAGTTTGGGTAGCCAGGAAAGATTTAATGTGACTTGAATGTTTTAGACCTCTGTGTTAAAACTAATAGTAAAAGCAGCAAGTGTATCACAAGACCCATCAGCTGCAAGTTCCAGCTGAATATAAAGTCAACCATCACAGCTGGTCTGACTGACTGTGGGTAGTAAGGCAACATCCCTTAGCCTGGTCCCAGATATGTGTGCTCACTTCTTTGGTTACAAGTCAGTGACCTGGGTCACCTTCCTCTTTAAACTGCCTCTGTTATCTCTGCCATTGGCTCCATTGTTAGTAATGGCTCCTCGAAGCCTGGGTAGTTTTCATTCCGCATATCCTGTTGCAATCAAAAGATTTTGCTACGGAAGCTAGTTTATACTTGACAATGACCATAGGATTTGGCAAGCTGGCTCAAACTGATATAGAGCCAAGCTCTTACACTTTTCAGTGCAAATGTTTATCATCATCCAAATTGAAGCACTGAAGGAGTCTCATAATGGTCATAGAGAAAACATCAACACATGATGCCATTTACCTGTGAACCACAGAGGACAATTTCAGCAGGCTCTATTCACACAGTACTGACACTGATCCCTGTAGATACTGGTTAATTTGTACTGTGTACACACATATATGCACAAAGCAAATCAAAGTTCCACTTTGTCTCTGTATCATCTGTATAATCTGCTTTTGTAATTGAATATATTCAGACCATATTTAATGGTCAAGTTGAAACCATTATAACTTGACAATTAGTATATACTGTAAAGAACCCCCCTCATTATAGTGTCATCTGTTATATCTTTATCTTTGTGGGGTTTCTGTTGTATCTTTGGTAAAAATGCATGTGTTTGGCCTGTCTAACCAATATAAATGTTTGGTGGGTACTAGTTTGTTTTATGTTTTATTGGAAGTGTTTGTTTGTATAATGACAATGCCCATTATATATAAACTTATATAAAGTTACAGCTTACGATTATGTGCTAATAGTTATAGTGTCATCAGCATTTTTATCACTGTCCTTTTGTTTTCTGTACTTTTTAGTAGGTAGAGCAAGGAAAGGTGATTAGAACAAAAACAGACGTATAGCTAGCTTTCGCTGATCTAAACATGCAAGGATTAACATTGATTGTACTGTTGTGGCAAATGTACTGTGAATCCCACAAAGCTACAAACCTATCCGAAAGAAAACAGGTTTGAATATCAGTGCTTTTTGGTTTCAGTGTCATTGTTTCAGCGTTATATAACAAGCCTCTACCGGGGTGTCCTTATGCAATAACTGTCATATCTTAAATATATCTTTAAGTTAGCTTCGGCATGTAACAGAATACGGTCTCAGCAGGACGATGAAGAATCGACAACACTATAGACAATCTGTGATACACTCCATGAATGTTGTACCGACTGCTGTTCAATGCCTATTGAGTAGTCAGTATTGGGGTTCATTACTACCCTGTCCATTTTGTATTGCTTTGGAAGATGTTCTGTCACACCTGAACGGTTAAGATGTATTTACTGAGAGCTACAGAATAAAGTGGTTGAAATGTGTGAATATGGGCTTGAGTGTTTTTTCTTTCTCAGGTGCAGGGCCTGCTGTACTTTCCAGGCAGGTGATCATTAGGCACCAAATGAAGGAAAGTGTTATCCAATGTGCTTTTCTGCATATGACTGGATGATTTATGGGGTGGGACAAACTTCTGAGACGGCCGTGCCAACAGCCTTCCACCAGTGTCCATTTAGCAAATGTTCTCATCAAGGGCCATTTTTCAGTTAGCTATCTAAAGATGAACGCACTAAGTATGAAACACAACATTAGGACTTACACATTACACTAGTTTTTGCACACAGCAGGACACAGAATCTAAAACTTTTTTTTCCCGTGTCCTGTGTGGACCAGTGGAAGTGCAACGGGTACTATTAACCAATACAATTAACTGAGTCATTTCCCTTCAGTCCAGGAAAGAAGGGAAACAGAGGGTGTGATGAGGTCGGAAGTTTATTGTCGTTTTCGACCTGGCAGTGATGAGTGTGTTGAGGCCGTGTGTGTTTGGGTATCGAACCTGCTCCCCTCGTAGATGAGTTTAAAGACAGGTTGTCATCAACAACACACAGACCACACAAACACTCCGGTCAGGTTGGAGACAGCCTTGGGCACAAGCACAGACAACACATTCAATTACAGGTGAAACATGAAATTCATGTTCGTGGACTGGATCCAGATAGAGAACCATGCATTCAAGCTGAGTTTGACTCAATCGGTGACATTAAAGTGCAAAACACTACAGTTTAAATACACTTTCTCGGAAGAGAAGTCATTTTCAAGTATTCTCAGTTAGGCGCATTCTGCAAGGGCCATAACTGAGAATGCCTTCACCACATGCTTTAACCACATAAGTAATGAGCTCACACATTGTCCAAGGTCAGCAACAGAACAGTGTTGAGTTTGCAACTACTTGTTTCCCATAGTTGTTTAGAGGACTTATGCTGGACTATTTTAGTATGGGCAGCACCATTAAGGGCTCTTACAATTCTGAACTAGTCAAATGGGTGGGATTTCCTATGGGCGACAGAAGAATCACATTCCTAATTTTGTCCCCAGGCTATCTCGCACAGCACATACAAAGAAAATCTAACATGGCCTTAGTCAGAGTGTAGTCATTCAATGACAGTGTTATTACAATGCTTTTGATTTGAATGAATACAGAGACCTGGCTCTTAATTGAATAGGACTGCGGACATCCATTACATATAGTCTAGCCTGAGCCATCCACATCATATTACAATACAGACATGGTTAAACTCAACATTTTGCATCTAAAACATTTTGTTAGAAGCAATCAGAGAAATCAACAAAGGTTCATTCACAAGAACCGTGTACAGAAAATGCCATATTCTTTTAAAAGAAACAGCAATTTGCTTTTCTGTTTGCTTTAGAAAATGTAAAAACACTTGGTGGTGTAAGGTTACATTTTGTGAAGAAAAGCCCCAACTTGGGAAATAATGTCAGTGCGCTGTGACTCTTTATCAGTGTTCAAACAAATCTAAATCTATTGCACTGGCACAATTCTCTTGACAGCTTCTAAAACATATTCCTTCTCCACTTTGTTGCCAAACTCCTTCTCCCTGTGCTCCAAAAGAATTCCCTGAGGAGAACAAAAGTCAACATTCATTTTAAAAGGGAACTCATACAATAACGCATCAATACCGGCCACTTTGTGTGTTTTACCTGATTCCCTGCTCCAATGACAAACACCCCTCCCAGGACGAAGCCCTCCCCCAGCATGTTGCCCTGGTAACCGGCCTTCCATGCGCGCATGAAGTTCTGCCACACCCCCAGACGAATGAATCCCAGCCCACCCATCTTCCTCTGTAGCGGGCCGTAGAAGTGGTGCTACAAAGGACGCATGCAAAACATTCAACCAATTAGCCCATGAAGAAAAATCTCAAAACAGGCATGGACAATTCATTGACTGTCCCTATACGTGTTTCTGACCCTATCCTTTGTAGCACATCTACGTAGAGATCTATAGAAACGTTTGCTTGTATCCACGTGGCCAGCGTAGGTGACGGAAAGAAGCACTGCAATGCAACCATAAAGCTAGGTCAGTCTTACCTTCTCGTCCACGTAGATGTCCCCGGCGAAGTGCGGTCGGAAGTCCTGGACCTCTGTGCCAATGTTCTCCTTCACCACTGCAACCAGAGGGATCCCAAGCTTCTCAAGCCGGGGCTTCAGAGAGGACAGCTCAGAAGCCTCCTTCACACACCATTAGGAGAAATCAAAGGAAGGCATCTCGTTAATATTCTATAGGGCCTGTAAATGTATCCAATGCATAACAGCAGAATCCACAGTAGACTTGAAGTAAATAGTCTTAAATAGTTAAATGGCGCCCTATATGTCAGTAACATCGTCCCTTTACCTCTCTGCACAAAAATCATCCGGGCCGTCGTACCGCCATGACTACCGCTCCCGTCTTCTCCCACAGAGCTTTGGCCTTTATGGTCTCATCTGCAGAGAACACAACTTTAGGACCCAGAGTTGTTCCAGACATGATGGTGGAGGAACTCCAAGCTTGCAGTGTTAAATGCAAAGACGGGCGTAAACACATTCGCTGAATAAGGACAGTATAATTTTACCTCAGGATGTTACGTTTTTACATTAAGTCGTCATTACATGACGGGACAAAAAATAGTACACATACAAGCTCAAAATGACAGCCAATTTAATAGTATATAGACTAGCTCAAAATGACAGTCAATTTAGAAAAAATACTGACTAGCTCATAATTGGCTGCATTCAGATACAGTAGCTACTGATTTTCACTGTAGTTCCTCAAAGTGCTTTACATTTGGTGGGAGTAAGTTACTCTAAATGTTCAAGAGGACTTCACCAACTGAAATGTAACAGTGCTGTGTTTTTATCGTGGGCCTTACTATACAATGCACAAACATTATAATTATCTATAAACTATATGTACCGTATAAACACTATGCTAACAACCAGTTATTTCAGCAAAATGGCTTATTTTCATCCTTTTTTATCTGTAAACCCGGGTCCTCCTACCGTCTACAGTGGAGCGGAGGTCTGCGTCCTCCAGAAACTCCAGCGAGGCGTGGGCAGGCTTGGTCAGACACAGGTCAGTATTGGCCAGGAAGACCCCTGCGACAACCGCACCTAAGGCTCCCAGACCCAGGGACCACATCCCCATTTCAAACAGCTCCACCTCTAGGCTGGAAGACAACACTGCAGGTAAAGACAGGGAACAACCACCAAATATGATTATCAGAGTGATTTAAAAAGACAGTGTCGTTAGGAAGGAATTCACTTTCAGATGAACCAGAGCCAGGTCTTCTTACTCTCATGTAGGTTTCTAAAGGTTTCTGGTCACGGGGCTTTAATGTTAGTGAGAGGCAACATCCCTAGGGCAGGAATTAGAGGGTGGGAATGTCAGGGTCACTGGTTTAGAGTATAAAATTAGCTGGGATACAAGTCAAAAGACCAAGCCAAACCCCCCCATGCCACAGTCATTAGAGACTAGACAGATAAATGTAATGCTCCTTGCCTGATTTTGGCTTGTTAGGGTCAGGAGAGGAAGAGGCTGTGCTGAGGTGAAAAGCTTTTAGACAGGGGAATCTGGCTGTAGGCTTGGTAGAGGGCTTGCTTTTGTACGATGTGCTCCCCAGAGGCAGGGCTGAGCAGTGGAGAGTCTGAGATAGCAGCCATCTCGCCCCTGGGTGTCTGGACCTGGCCAGGAGGAAGGCCATGGAACTGTCTTTTAGACTATTCCTAAGACTCTGCTTATAAGACACTTTCAGACATTCTCTGGAGAGAAAAAAAACATCTACCATGAGCAATGATCACAAAATCAGACATGCTTGAAAACGTACATCTGTAATTAAAATCTATAATTACATTCTTTACTAACACAGACACCAGGAATGTCTTTGGTTGGCCATAAGTACAGGTGGTATGAACAGTAGAAACCTGTCCAACTGTGCCATCCAGACCGTAGGTGCCGTGTCAGGCAAGAGGATGGATTCTGAGTGTCGATGTAAAGCTATACACTGTCACAAATATATTGGTTACAGAAGACTACAAACCATATTATAATGTGGATAATAACAAGGTGTTTCCCTTTCTGTTTTGACTTAAACAAATACACTGTAATCATGTATGTGTCCTGTAAGAAAAGACGAGTGAATAAATGGAAGTGGGCAGTGCACGCGAAACCAACCGCTGTTTACAGAACTCACCAAGTGATCTGGATGTGATTCAGATCTGAACTCTTTACATGCCACTCCAGAACAGAACAGTGCTTCTTTTGGAACCATTCGGTTGTGTTCTCTATGTGTGTATCCTGTGTCCTGATGGCTTCAAATTCATTTTGTAGACACTGATCTGTCTAAAAGGTTGGTGTTGCCGTGAATGAGGATATGTGGAGGGTAAACTGATCCTAGTCAGCGTACATTTCATTCAATATTTTACTGAATGTAATTAGACTTACTCGTGGCTCAGCTAGGTTTATGAGTGTGCTGCGCACACACAAACACACCCATTATCCAAGACACAGCTTACATGGCTAATCCTCCTTGCACTTATGAGCAAGGCCATAACATACAGGTTTACAGACATTATGTATAACAATGAATCAGCAGTACTATCATACTGACTCAAATTATTAGTCTACGAATATGGAGAACGTACCACAAACAAAGATTTTGATCATTCAGGTATTTTCCTGTTTCTGTAAACATGGTAAAAGACTAAAAGTCAAGATCCACCGAATGCATAGAATATAGTGTGTTCATTATGAAAACATTTAAATATCAATAAAATGACCAACCTATACACTCAATGGACATTTCCCTTAATTTCACTTTAACTTAACTTCTGTGTGTGTGTGTGTGTGTGTGTGTACTAACATTTCTCAGAGAGGACAAAGGTCTGAACACTGACGATAACCAAGGCCAATATACTAGCCATTTATACAGCCACTCAAGATCATGACTTCAACTGGATAGTACAATTCTAAATATGTGTAATTATGCTTAAAAGGGGATTCTGGGTAGCAACAGCTCTTTAGTTGTCCATGCAATTAGACAATCATTCCAGTAATTCAAAATATGGAGATATCAACATGAAAAACACAAAATGAAAATTGCGAACCTGAATGAGTGCACCATTTTGCACGCTAGTTAAGTCAACAGTATGGCATTGTTTTGTTTATTTAATGTAAATAATAAATGAATAGTAGTCGTGTACATTACACTGTTGTTTCAAGTCTATTTACTTTGCTGACTTCACAAGCTATAGCAAGAGTCGTATTGTTATATGCTATAGGCTATATGGCAGGGGTTAGCTAGTTACAGAACTAGATAGCTACAGTAGTTTGCCAAGCTTAGCTGCATTAAGACGTTAGCAAGTTAGCTTACTGATTAAAATAATCGGTGTCTGCACAAGCAAGAAAATATTGTAGAATATTTAAAATAATGTATAAATGTGTAATACTCACAAATATTACGGAAAAATAAGAGAGAAATAAAACAGTCTCGGTTGAAGTCGGTAGCGTGCCCTAACGCAGACGTTGTTCAATTGTTTTGCACAGGCGTTGTACACATCAACCAATGGTTGTGTGGTACGTCATCAACTGCCATCTATTCAATCCCACATGTTTTTTAAATATCAAATAGTCCGAAATGTTTATGTACTATTTGTAATTCAGTGAAATGGGATAAATAGTTAAGGGTCTGAACATTTATGTAAGAGGCACGTTGTACAATCATGTGAGAAAAGCATTTCAAAGTGCATCAACATATATACATTTGGAGAAAATTCCAGAGCACTGGCATTGTACCGAAGACAGGTCGTCCCACCAAATTCGGCCCAAGAACTGACGGAAATGCTCACTGAACTCACTAAGAACCCAAGGGTAACATTGAAGGAGAGGTTTTACCTAAGCTACATTACGTAATTTCTTCATTTTAAACGGACCACTTTGTATTTAACAATACGTTTATATTTAGGATTTTCAAGTTAATCTGACTCACGTTATTGTAACATCATTGATAATTGAATACTGATAATTGAATATTAATCATTGTCAAATGAGATTAACAATTTGATCAGGACACTTTATCAGACAATCCTTGTTGATCATTAACCCAACTAACATGAAACATACTTTTTGGGGAGCTCGACTGGACGTAGAGACTCTGGTCCAACAGTCAAAATTCTAATATAGCTTCCTTTCGTGACTTTTGAACTCCACGAAGGAGAGGAAACAGGCCCAGGAGGAAGCGTCAGAGTATTGGGATGCAGCCTCTGTCGGGATTAGAGCTGTGGTGTGGATAGGGCTTTTAGGCTGGTGAAATGTGCAGTGTCAGAGGTGTGTCAGATCTGCCCTCCTGGCAGGACCTGTGTTCCCAAACACCTGCTGCATTCCTCATAGCTTTCTATGGCCAAGGGGTGGGTACTCAACCCTGGTGTGTTTGCATGGTCTGTACAGTCCATTGTGTGTCTGTACAGTTAATTTGTGTGAAACTACAGGAGCTGTAGCTGTGGCTAAAGCAATGGGATGCAATATAACCAAGGTGAATTACATCTGCCTTGTGTGGCTTCCGCTGCTCGTTAACAGACAGCAGAATCCCCACCACCCTGTCAGGATGTCAGTGTTTTGGCTCTGAATGGGAACAAACACACCCCTTTCTTTCCTTGGCCTATACACAGTGTCTATAGTACGCCACTGTGACTTCATAGGGGTGTTGGCGACTTTTGACCAGTCACAGGCTGAGAACCGTGTCCCGCCCCACCAGTCCTGAGCAGCTATTGGCCCATGATATACACTCTCTAGTAAATCCAACCTATCAGTGTACATAGTGGGAAGGGGGGGAAAGGATGTGGGGAAGTGGGGTAAAACGTTCTGGGACAATTTCCAAGTTGTGAACACCACACATTTAAAATAGGCCCTGTTTAAATACAGCGTTCAGAATTAGTTTTTAATGCCCGTTGGTCCTGCAGGGGATGGTACAAACTGACTAAGCACCACCCAGGATGAATGGGTAATATTGTATGTTGGAAAGAGCTTCCTTGTCTTTGTGCATTAGCGCCTCCTTGTGGAAAATTGGACATCTGCAAGCTCATACAGGGCAGATCATTGCAGTCAGGGTACCCACCCAATGAACTATATTGGTGTCAGGTGTCGACAGCACCATGGAAAAAAAATTCCGTGGTGCTGTCCGACACCTGAATGAATTGTGAATGTATTGTGAGTTTTAGTCACAATGCATTCTTCAAAGGCAAAGATCTACACATTTTCATAATTGATGTGCTAAAATATATTGCACTCTACTGAAGTGTTCAGACTTATTATTCGTATACTAAACTGTTTCAGCTTGTATTTTGGTAAAATATGACATTTCAGGTTTTTCAACCAGGAACACCTTTTACGCCGATTTCAATTATGCTAATCACCACATATCACCACACATTTTCGAAGCAATGTGACGAGGGATATGCATTACATGGAACATTCCAATGTATGGCCAACTGTGTTAGATCTATAATCAGAGGGGAAACAAAGGTTTAACAGATCTGCCTTCCTGCAATGTCTCTCGACTCTGGATGGTACTGGTTCCCAATCTAACAAACACCCAGGACTGAGAGCTGGGGCCTGGGCTACACAGGCGGCACAACCTTGAACTTACAGAAAGACAAATAGCTGTTAACAACTGACCTACAGGCTTTACATCACCGGCAGCTCAACTCAAGTTCACTTATCTCATCCTGTTCTCTCAAGTCTAAGGTCTGACTGATGTTCAGCCAATCCTAAATTGACTCATCACTCCTACCCAGACTGACAGGTGAAGTATTGCCCTATAAGCAAACTGTATGATTTTAGCACCAGCTAGTCCATGGTGTCTGATTGGTGGAACTTGAACCATAGCCATGGATCAAGATAATTAGTTGATTTGGGATTGGGGGGAAAAGAGAACAAAAAGATTTTCTACACCTTCATGTCACCACAGTACATTTCAAAGTTTAGGACATCCCCCTACTCACAACCAGCCAGGTCATGGCCAGAAAATAAATAATAATCACCCTTTGTGGCACACACTAGATATGGGAACTATTATTACTGAGGGCACTTAATAAGCATGACATACTAAAATTTAATTTGAAAAAAAGCATGGAGTATTGGCATGTAATAATGTATTTAGAAAAGAAGCATTTGCAAATATTTTTAAAGGGTATGCCATTTATAGGGAATTATGAGAACATTCTTTGAAAATTATTTAAATAGAAGTAGGCCTACTTGATTCACTCCAATTATTAGTACTTTACATCCAATAAATATAAGGAGGAAAATACTGTCTCTAAACTGATTTAATAGCTCATCCTTTGGCTTTGGATTTTTTGAAAAGCTCACCTGATCTTGTGAATGTTCGGGAAAAAATTAGAAGATTTTTTATACATACACAGCCTTGACTGGCATACATTTACCACATGTAGTAATCTCTGGAACCCCATAGGAATCAAAATCCAAAGCCAGCCCACCCCCATACAAAAACACACTTACACGTACCTACTGTTACACAGACCTACACACACATTAGCGTGTATCGATAGAAATGGGTGCACACACAAGGAGAAACAGACACACACACACACACAAAGTGACTGCCTAAGCCAGTAGGATTCAAATATCAATTCAATTCAATCAATTTTCAAAAAATATCATTTTTTTCTTTGTGCTGTAAACAAGTAATAAATCAATCAATTTACATACAATAAAATAGACATTAAAACTAATTATTCTCAAAATCAACCTCAATCAAACCAATCTAGGAAATATGATAATGTGGCCCCTCATTCCACAGTCTAGTAATACCATGCATAGCTGATTCCACTGTAATTTAAACACTTGAAATACTTAAATTTCCATCTCTCTGCTTTTATCCCCCCTATAATCACATTTCACACTTGCAGATTTGCTGTGCACGCACTGACCCACACACACATACATACAAACATAGGGCAGGTAAACACTCATAGTCAGTGTAGTAAATCAATAATTTTATTTGGAAAAAAAGCGTTGAAGACTTGAGTGTTGTCAGACTGAACAGTGGCGGAGTCCGTTCAGTGGTTAGAGGTTACTGTGTGCCACTGAACTCGACTGGGTCAGGATCTGGAGCTCTTTGGTTTGGACTTAAGGGATACGAATGGTTAACATTGTTGGAGTCTACGGAACGTATCTTGTCATTTCTTTCCAAAAGGGGCGTCCCTCTGTGATTCTTTGCATAGTCTCATAGCCGTGTTGGCTATTGTGTTTAAATGCGTTCCATGATCCCTTGCATTGCTATGGAGACACCACAGAGTGAGTTTTGCAATGGAAGTCCCTCCTCAGTTTCCCGCCACGGTGTCCCTCCACGTCCACGGTGTCCCTCCACGTCCACGGTGTCCCTCCACATCCACAGTGTCCCTCCACATCCACGGTGTCCCTCCTCAGTTTCCCGCCACGGTGTCCCTCCACATCCACGGTGTCCCTCCACGTCCACGGTGTCCCTCCACGTCCACGGTGTCCCTCCACATCCACGGTGTCCCTCCACATCCACGGTTTCCCTCCACATCCACGGTGTCCCTCCACATCCACGGTGTCCCTCCACATCCACGGTGTTCCTCCATGGTGTCCATTCTGTAATATACATGGAAGTCAAGCCATAGTTGATTATGTGCTACTAATTAACTGCTACTCCCACTTACTTTGAAGATTTTTGAAGGGATATGTCACCGTCCAGTTTTGAGGAGCATGTACTGTATGTGTATCTTTTCAATACAGCAATTCATTTGGAGTCATCAGTAGTTTGCGAGCTGACTAGCTACATTAACTAACTATGTCAAACTAACAACGCTCTACAACAGGTATACTACGTTTGCTTTTTCTAGTTTGAGACTGACATTGTAATGTCTGATTATTCCATACCATTGCTTAACCTAGAATACCAGGTGGGTCCAGGTGACCAGGTGGGACAGGAAACCAGCAGTAATCTGGACCTCATCAAGAGGGATTTTGCCGAGACATCAAATGTAATATAACCACACGTAACTTACCCAAATGTACATAATATCAGAATTATTTATTCTTGATCAAAATAAATGTATTTAGCGGTTCTATTGCCACATAGGAAACTCTTGTTTGTCATGTTAACCGGTCCTTGTAAATCACATGGTCACATGTTAATCTATCTGTGCTTCTGACAATGTGTCAGAGGTTGTTCTCTTGTTGTCATCAAATTATGTTAAAAGGCTCTGACAAAAACTATGATTGCAACTTTTATCTTTCACTATCACATGAAGATGAATGTTTTGATTTGCTTCTGTAATAACGGCTATAGTGCCAAGATTTATGTTCTAGTAGACACAGTGTGATAAGAGGAGTTAATGGTGGCTAGTTAGATAACGTTTGATAATGTTAGAAAGCAATCATTACCCACACATGTGTAAAAGTGTTGCTACCATATGATGACTGCCAGTTTGTAAGGGACATATAGTGAATATTCCTTTTAAACAATCTGTTACTGGTATCCTGACAGGAAAGAGGGACTTAAGCTGAGCGCTGCTGAAGTCTTGTTAAAATTCTCCTCTTCTTTCTTGGAGATGAGTCAACATTAACTGTACCCAGATCCAGATGTTACTGTGACAGTGTGTACACGTACAAATAACATTTTTGTAGGAGCACCTCCTCTAAGAGTGTGAACCACGCTGTTTGAAAAGTTTCAATCCTAAGCAACATGCCTACATATTGTTTGAAGTATTATAGATAACCTTGTCCCAAAGCCACTTCTTCATTGTCTTAGCTGTGTGCTTTGGGTCGTTGTTGTGCTGAAATGAATCTTCGTCCCACTCAGAGGTCCTTTGCACTTATGATCAGGTTTGCTACAAGGACATCTCAGTATTTTGATACGTTTATCCTTCCCTCAAGTCTCCCGGTCCCTGCCAATTGAAGTATTCCCATGGCATGATGCTCCCACCCCCATGCTTCAACACAGGTGTGGCATTAGCCAGGTGATGAGCGGTACTTTGTTATCGCCATTATCTCAGCAGACCAGAGAATGTTTTTCCTAGTGCTCTCAGAATCCTTCAAGTGTCGTTAGGCAAACTCCAAGAGGCATGTTATATGCCTTCTACTCAGGAATGGATTCCGTTTAGTCACTCTACCTTAAAGATCTGCTGGATTGAGTGTTGCCAAGACAGTTGACCTTGTGGCAGATTCTCCCATCTCTGCACAGAAACTCTGAAGCTCTGTTTGTGGCCATTGGGTTCTTTATCACCTCAGTGACCAAGGCCCTTCTTGCCCGGTTACTTTGTTTAGCTGGACGGCCAGCTCTTGGAACAGTCTTTATGGTTTCTGATTTCATAATGATGGTGCCCACTGTGTTCCTGTGAATTTTTTAACCTTCTCCAAATGTATGCCCTGACGCAGTTCTATTTCAGAAGTCTACGGAGAGTTCCTTGGACATAATGGCTAGGTTTTATTCTTAGACATGCCCTGTGACATACAGGACCCGAAATAGACAGATGTGTGCCTGTCTAAATCATGTCCAATCAAATTAATTTGCCACAGGTGGTTTCCAGTCAAGTTCTAGAAACATCTGAGGATGATCAACTGACACAGGATGCATCTGAGATCAGTCTGGCGAGTCATGGCCAAGGGCCTCAACATTTATGTTCATGAGATATATTTTTTTTAATTTTCCATATTTGGTAAAAATGTGTTTTCGCCTTGTCATTATGTGGTATTGTGTATAGATTAAAGCTAAAAAAAATAAATGTAATCAGTTGTAAATCAGGTCCATAACACAACAAAATGTGAACAAATTGAACTGGCCTGAACACTTTCCATAGGCACTGTAGTCGTCGTGTGTCTTTATTTTCCTGTCATGTCCCAGATGCCACGTGGACACGGAATTTATGCGGTGGTTGACTTATTGTTTCCAGGTGTGTGTGTGTGTGTTTGTGTGTGTGTGTGTGTGTGTGCTTTGTGTGTGTGTGTGTGTGTGTGTCTGTGTGTGTGTGTGTGTGTGTGTGTCTATGTGTACTATGTGTACCTGGACACTACTAGGAAATGTTTTGAAAGAGTACACATTGATTGGACAATGTATCCAAAACACTTGTAGTCTGGAATGCTTTAAATACATTTACTGGTTATGTACAATACCTACCAGATGTCTTCCAATCTTATTTATCACTCCAGGATCTGTGACACAACATAACACTTATCTTTATATATCCAGTAATACGCCAATCCCAAGTAGCTGAGGAAAGTTAATAAACTCCAGGTTTTAGTTCAAAATCATTTAAATTCCAATCAATTTTGGAAATATACTAAAGTTCAAATTTCAATTCTCTTCAATTATTTTCGATGAGGAACGCTTTTTGATTTAAAACAGGAGCTTGGCTCACTTTTGGAATTAACTGGAAATTAAATGGAATGGACCCCAACTCTGGTAAATACAGAATATTGCATCATCTGTTAATGCCCCACTGTTTCCCTCTCTCTCCATACCTTTACCCAGCCTAGCTCAGCCATGGGGTAGAGCTAACCCACCCGGAGAATAGGGGGAAGAAGGATTTCCCAGAGAAATGTTAGCTTTCTACATCCCGCAAAGGTGTCTGTACTCCAGCAGCGCCCCTGTGGAAGACAATTATGGTAGATTTAGTCCACCATTCAATTGTGCCGGGAGGACGAGGGGTTAAATGGGAGTTCCAAAAAGGTTAAATCCCCTCCTGTCAACAGCTCCCCACAGAATGGTCCGTCCCAGGGGTTCACATGACGTCTGTGTGTGTGTGTGTGTGTGTGTGTGTGTGTGTGTGTGTGTGCGTGCGTGCGCGCACTTGTGTGTGTGTGTGTGTGTGTGTGTGTGTGCGTGCGCGCGTGTGTGTAACCATGCGTGTGTGTATTTTCTCTTAGCCATATATAGAACCATGTGTAAATAGTCCAGGAGTTCTGTTGGATAGACAATAAATTGGCTGCGGGGCTGCAACCCTCTCTCTTTTCTCTTTTCCTCTACCTGCTCTCTCAACCCCTACAGGGAACAAGTAGAAATATAAAGAGCTCAACAAACCTATCTGGCTGCTGTTAAAGGAAAAGGACAAAACTTTCTATCTCTGTTTTTGCGTGGTTCTTAGCACCTGCCTTGGTCAAAATGAGTGACACCCTTTTGGATGACGGGTCCTTCATGTTCACCTCAGAGTCCGTAGGAGAGGGACACCCAGGTGAGTTCACCTGGCTGCATTTTACCTGCTCTGGAGCATTACTCCCACTTCTCTCCTACTGTGACTACACAGGCTTTGTACTAGGCTCAGGAAGAACCTAGAACTGTGTAACCGCCATATGAGTGGGAAGACTTAGTATGTGCATGGCTACTGTTGAACACAATGATTGTTCATAAGTATAATAACAATAGTCAAATTCCAGTCTGGATCTCAAAGCCAGCTCCGGTGCTTTCTTTTCATACCTCCCCTCTAATCAGAGACTGATTTTAACCTAGACCACCAGGTGGGTCCACAGTAATGATCAGGAGGGACAGAAAGCTATAATCTAGACTTCGAAGAGGGTCTGAATTAAAAAATTATATTTAACCACACATAACTAACCGAAATCTACATACAAAACAATTTATTCCTGATCAAACATACTTTTCATTTCTTATGTAGAAACGTAGCATTCTCTGTTGCCACAAACTGTTTGTCTTGCTACCTGGTCCTAGTAAACGATGCAGTCAGGTAATTATCAACTCATCTACATTTTAGTTCCCTACTAGCACGTGAACACAACATATGTCATAAAGGCAGCGCATCTAACCGGACACTGTCGGACCCTGGGGGAAGTTACAGCAGTTAATCTATCTGTGCTCCTGGCAGACACAGGTACACATTTACTATGAGGGTTTTAGGATGGTATTCCATTGATAGACTGCCCCCATAGACATGTGGCATGCCCTAACCATTACCTCCCCTCACCCCCCCCCTTCTCTCAGAGGGGGATATAGAGTGGAGGTCTGATGTAGAGTTATACAGCTGATCGGTGTGTGAGTGACAGTAGTGCTAGCACTCAACTACATTGCATCACTCACCAGTGATCACAGCAGTGGTTCATTAGTAAAGTTCAGGAGTAGTTCACCACAAATAGCTCAACTAGTAATTAAACTACATATTTACATTTTGGTGGTAGATTAAATTAAAATGTTGTTAGTGTTCTTACTGTTTAATTAATGTTTTTGTATGCCATATAGCAGTATGGCAAATTAGCCAACTGAAAGTACACACTACTTTTTGTAAATATTTAATAAATTACAGCGCAAGTAGAAAGTTTTTCTTTATTTTTTGGTCATTAGACCTGCCAAATTTTCAGTAGAAATAAAATATTGTCTTTAATAGGCTAAATGAACCATCTGATTTCTGATATCATGTTTTAGTCGTTTGGATGTGCAGTAGTGAATTACTGAGTAAACTAACTTCAGTAAAGTATATGTTTTAAGAGTAGCTTTAGTATCTGTTAAAGTGATACTAGAACAGTTCAGCCAGTAGTTATGAAAAAAATACTAAGCCCAAAAGATTGAGTTCTTGAGACATTTTGTATGATAGGAATTTAATTTGTGCAGCAGGTGTTTAAAGCTGGACTAGGTAACGTTCTCAAAAAAATCCAAATGTGAGAAACAGCGCCCCCAATTCTTCCCCGTACCCACCATCCCCCCTGCCTGAGTTTGATTGACAGCTGGGTTTCTCTTTCCTAATCACATGAACGCACATGCAGGCGATCTGATGCAATTTTTATACACACTATACATATTTGTTACATGCCAGCTTGATAGAGATTGAAGTTATGTATATAACATTGTGAAAAATCAGTTTATCCTTTCCCCAACGATAGCCTAGCTGCCTCCACTGGGAGCTAGAGCTGGCTAGAGTAACACGATATCAAGTTATGTAATATAATATAATAATTTGCCTGTAATAATAAAGCACAAAATATTTTTGCCTGTCCAGAAAGAAAGTTCTATAACTCCATGTCCAACTTATTATTTTTCATTGGGTAACTAGCCAACTGAACAAAGGATGGTGAAAAGACATTGGAAAGACATCTTTCTTGTTGAAAAGACGTTCAATAGACGTTTAAAATACGTCACTCAATTATTTTGCTCGGTGGGAGGCTAGCCTTAGCTTAGCAGCATTGGGAGCCACCTATAGTTTGCTATTCAAATACGGTGCAAAATAATTTGTATAATAATGTGAATAAATCAATTTACCTGTCTGAAAGAAAAAGCGCATCCCTTTCAATGCCATTAGTTCTTTCCACCTTGGAAATGGTGCTCTTTTTTTACGAATAGCGCTACTCTCCTAAATCTTTCTTCGCTTCGCAGTTTTCAGTGTGGATATGCTGTTGGAGGCAATGGAGGAATTGGCATTTTGTTGTCATCTCTAGCTGCCATTGTAGCTTCTGTCCGGAAAATGTTTTTTTCGCTCCTTATCGCGGACACCTCCAGGTAGTATGCACGTTCACAAAGGAAGCGAAGTCTCGCCTCTTTAAGCGATTGGAAGATTGGCTGGAACAGGATTGGCTGCATTGTTACTACCCGAGGAACATTTTATTTTCAAGTAAAAGCATTGCTTCTGGACTCCATATTATACACCCCACTATAAAACGCGGATAGATGTTGAGGTATGATCTTTTGTGAACTAATGTGTCATTACTTGTTCTCTGCATCTACAATTCTGTTATTTGCATTTTACGCAGCGTTCCAACTTTTTTGGAAACCGGGTTGTATAATCTGTTCTTTATGATGCTTGAGCTAAATAGGGCATATTTATTTTTAGTAAATGTTTCTCTGGTAAAATGTCTACAATTATAATAGACGTTTTACAATAATTAATGATGCATTGCACCAGAGAAATCAACAGATCAGAAACACACCGACCCATTTTCACACCATTTCAAGTGTAAGTATTAATGTTTGCAAAAATCTAGTCAACAATAATATGCATAATTCAGGACAGAATGTTTTATTTCCAAAGGTGATTCTAGATTTACATGAATGACCCTAAGGGGAAATAATAATAACTAATAACAACACAGATATAAAAGTATGTTAGTTTAAACATTGTACTGCACTCGTGTCCTTATACCCACCAAATCAAATCATTTAATTAGACCAACATCTAGCACACACACACACACACACACACACACACACATTTTATGTACAGTATACATTGTAGCATGCTAAGAGACAAAGACAGAAAGGCAAGTGTGGATGTTGAGCCTGAAGGTTTTTATTAACACAAATTAAACAAATACATTGATAAACTACCGAACAAGGGGAGGAAGCTGGAGCAGAGAGACTGGCAGCACGTCTTCGCAGATGCTTTTATCCGGAGCAACTTTCTGTAATAACTGTAAATCACATGGTCTTCCTTTACATACTGCTGCTGGGAGCATGAGGTGGAGGGAAGGGGTGCTCATAATTGTTTTTGCACTGAAGAACTCATTTGTGTCGGTCTAAGGGGTATTAATCACCTTCACCCTCATTTTACTTAGACGCCAAGTTTATATAGACAAAACCTTTTATTTTCAGTGAAAAAACCTACCTAGTGCAGCCTTATGATCCTGTTCAATCTCTTTAACCTCTTTCAATGTGAAGTGAATGGATAGCTTTTTGGTTTATAAGCCAAAGCCAATGGGAAAATGTTTGAATTTGTTGTAGCGTTTGGATGAATGCTGAAAATACGGTCTGTGGTAAACACAGGCTGAGGAGATCTGATACACAACATCATCATCTTTGTACATCAACATTTTTATACACAACATCATTATCTGTTATCCACAGTGAATTGTACACTCTGTTCCAGTGAAATCAGTGATTCGGTTAGGTTTAGTGTTTAATGCTTGTGTGTGTGTGCACGCACAATGTTGCTGTTTGATTTGGCTCTTATTGTGATGAGTTCATTCCAATCTTACCAGTTTTATGTTCTGTACACCCTGCCCTTTCCAACAATGTTTTACTTAATATCCAATCAGAAACGTTAACACAAACACTGCCCTCTTTGAGCTGGGTAAACTAAACAGTGCTGGTAATGGAAGTGACCCGGTAAATGAAAATGTCTCCAGAAACATGAACAGTGATATTCACTATATACAGTACATACAAATACCTGCCCTCTCAGAATCAAGATATAAAGATGCTGATTGTGAAATTGTTATTTCATATTAATCCGTGCTTAGAAAAATGGCACAATTATTATTTGGCTTGTGAACACATTTCGCACGCATATTGAAGTGCATGTTCCCTCCATTTTCCCCTCAGGTGAACAATACACCAGTGAAACTAAACCCTGTGATATGAACACATCAGGCCAAGTCATGGACACATGCAAGGGTTGTTAAGGATGTTACCACTACAGCAAAGCATAGACCTAGAATTTGTATTTCTCTAAGTGTCTTCTCAGACGCCATCTCCAATTTCATATCCAGTACATCTGAGTTCACATTAACTGTACCCAATTAGGAGTATCAAAGGAAGAGTCTCACTTTTTGTCTTTCAAATTTTTTGTATTTGAAAGAGACCCACTAGATCTCTGCGACAGTGTCCTGTTGGCTTGGCCTTCAGCACATGCTATTCCACCTGATAACAACCAACAGGTCTGGACAGTTCCCACACATGGTGGAAACTGGTTAGGGGTCCTTCCTTCCAAAGTGGAAGACCCAGCAGATTTACAATGTTGCATGGAAATAACATACATTTAAATGTTCATCTTTGAACGGACACTTTTACTCAGAGCAATTTACTATTACTGCATCAATCTAAGTAGGAGAGACAACCATATATCATAGTCATAGCAAATACATTTTTAATAAAATAAATAAAAAATAAAGATATTTGAAAAGGTAGGTTTTAGGTAAATGGGCATGGACTCTGCTGTCCCAATGTTGAGGAAAGCCTAGTTCCACCCTTTGCACACCTGGACAAAGAGCTTTTAGTGGGCTAACCTGACTCTCATTAGTATAGGAGTGGGAGGGTAAAGAGACCAGAGGTGGCAGAGTGGTGCTCAAGTTGGGCTGCAGGTTTGGGGAGTGACATTTCCTCTTGCTGCTCCATAGGCAAGCAACAGGGTATTCAAGTAAATATGAACTTTTACTGGAATCCGGTGGATCGTTACAGAGCACCGGGGTGACACTGGAGAATTTGGGGCAAGTGAACTCCAGACTCCATCGTGCTGGATGAGTTGCAGGGGTTGAATGGCACAAGCAGGGAGCCCAGCCAACAGGTGGAGTGGTCCAGACGAGAGACCACTCATCTGCCTGGATCAGGACCGGCTTTGATTCCTGTATTAGGAAAGGTTGCACACACTCTATGGATGTTGTAACTGCAGGAGCGAGACACTTGCTTTCGTGTTTGGAGGGGACAACAGGGGTCCAGGGGTCACACCAAGGTTGTTTTCCCTAGGAGAGGGACGTCGTATGATGTATCCTGTGGGGTTAACTGGTTGATAGAAGTTAATAATGAGGTCATTTCAAGTTGCTTTGTCCACTGAGTAAATGATTCACAAGGACACGGTTCTGTCCTGCCAGGAGAGAGGCTAGCTGGACTAAGTAGGACGTACTGGCACCTATAACTGTCTTATGCTGGGATTCCTTCATACTCACAATAGCAATGTCTACGCAGTGGTTTTAATTACAATATTCCACCCGTGTTCACGCACTTTTTATTCTGTAAATTAAAAGGATACCTGTGAAGATGTTGTCTTGCTAATAGACAGGACAGGACAGGTCTGTTATTAGTTGTAGGTTTTTATACAGTACCAAGACTAGTCTGGTAAATGTTGTAGGTTTATATACAGTACCAAGACTAGACTGGTATTACCTGTAGGATTTTGTACAGTACCAAGACTAGTCTGGTATTAGTTGTAGGTTTTTATACAGTACCAAGACTAGTCTGGTATTAATTGTAGGTTTTTTATACAGTACCAAGATCAGCCTGTGTATTAAGTTGACCAATGGATAAAGAGCTACTGTGTATAGACTGCAATGCAGGTTAGATTGAATTGATCCGTTAATCCTCTCAGAAAGATTTCCACTATTGTTCCAAGGTTTAAACTGTTTAACATCAACATCACTGCCTTTACAGTAGGCCTTGAAATACAGTGGGAAGCTTTGGTTCCAGGTGAAGATTGTGGTAGAAATGTATTGAATTGTTTATTCGTATTGTTACTTTTCCTTTAGGATGTTACAGAAGTAGTCAGTGCTGGTGGAGCCGTTGGGTCCTTTTCACATTAGAAACAGAAGTGTTTGCCTGGGGTTCTTTCATATTTATGGGGGGGCCTCGTATAACCAGGATGAAATATCTTTTCAGGATGGCAATTTGGCCTCTGTTCCTGTCACCATGCCTATTAAATGGGCATCTCTTCGATGTCTTTTTCTTGCAACCTGGTATCCTCTCCATTCGGAATGTGAATTAAAGTCAATTACATCTTTGACATTTTCGATGTCTGTGTACTACTTTCTACAACAATCTCTTTACAAGGTTATACTGTATGTAAGATAATATTTGCTTTGAGGCATTTGTTGTATAGTTTTCTAGTCTAGTTTTCTAGTTGCAATGAGTAATGTTTGAGTGTGAGGTGAAAATGATCAATGTAGTTCCTGCCAAGCCTGAATATCTGGGATGTTTGCGTGTTGTTTCTGATGTAACCCACACTGCACATTGCTTCAGAGTGGTCGACAGACAAATAGGCAGTCAGTAGATGAATGCAGGGAACACTGGCATTGTTCTACAGTGCTGTGACACTGTGTCAGTCTGAAATCCTCCTGGGAACAGGAATGAAGCAAAGAAATCCTGAACATTCCCAAAACAGTACACAGAAGTGCACTCCAGACGTCTCCCTAACCCAGCCAGATCCAATTCAACTCAATCATTCATGGAGCATACTCTCATACAGCGCTATTTGACTTTGCGTGGTGTGTTGTGAAAACTGGAAAATATGGCCCTTTTGTAGTCTAGGATTATCCCTGCAAAAGGAATGTGTCACTTTTTACAGATTTGACGAGTTCAATGGGTACAATCCTGTTCATGAGGAAATTATTAATTTGAATCACACTGAAATACACGTTGTTTTGCCGTGCTTAATCCAGCCATTGGCCAGATGACTGGCCTTCGTGAAGACTCACTCTTTTATTCTTTTTATACTTTTTTCTCTCCCAGACAAGATATGTGACCAGATTAGTGATGCTGTTCTGGATGCCCACCTGAAACAGGACCCAGACGCCAAGGTTGCCTGTGGTGAGTGAGGGGGGTTGGGCAGGGTACATTTAAATGACCCAGACGCCAAGGTTGCCTGTGGTGAGTGAGGGGGGGTTGGGCTGGGTACATTTAAATGACCCAGACGCCAAGGTTGCCTGTGGTGAGTGAGGGGGGGTTGGGCCGGGTACATTTAAATGACGCATGCAGATCATCAAGACGGACCGTGACTGGAGCAGACGCACAGACAGAATGCATTCAAGCGGAGCACACAGACAAAAGAGAAACTGTACACGTCACACGCATTATGTCTTTCACTTCTACTGATCTCTTTCCAAAGCTATAAATTCTTTGTCCTTTGTTTGAACTCAAACCCTTTGATATTCTCTGACATCGTTTCCCATAAGTGACGCCAGGCACATCTTGGATAAACCGATTGAGCCTAAATTAGGATGCAGACCCAGTGACACAAATGTACATTCTACACTGACAGACTGGACTTACACTATGAACAAAAAAGACAACTTTTTTCATGTGCTTTACATTTCTGAGCTTTTAAACTGTGATTTTTTTTATCTACACACATCGTATTCCACATTTTTAAGGGGAAGTTTGTATTCACCAATAAAGGGGCCCCTGGAATTGTATTATTGTGAAATTAAATTACATTTGAATAATACTTATCTGCAATATCAATATTGGATAAAAATTCTTTGTAATGGCAATTCTAAATTAACTCAGGTATAAAGAATCCCATACCAAGGTAACTGACTTTACCTGTGTAGAGCCTAGATTAGGCTACCCTTACAAACAGGACAACAAAGCATAGGAGACAGGGTGACTAGAAGGAAACTATTACTTAAGAATGCCAACCGTTTATTTAATTAAATTGTATTTGAACAATGTCAAACAACACTCCGGAAATTCTGTAGCCATGTGACAAAATGTTTTGTGCTCGGACAAAAATAAAATTGAACTTTTTGACCTATAAATCACACAAAGAATGTTTATCATCATCAGAGATACAAGAGGGGAAAATGGAGCAATGTACAGAAAAGTCCTAGAGGGAAAATCTGCTGTCTTCTGCCATAAAAAGTTCACCTTTCAGCATGAAAACAGCCCAAAGCACATAGTCAAATGTCCTGTGGAATGGCAAAGGAATCAAACAGTAACTGTCCTTGAGTAGCCCAGTCAAAGAACTGACCCTAATCCAATCAAACGTTGTGGCATAACTTGAAAACTGCTATCCAATGAACTTGAACAGTTCTGTAAAGAAGAATGGTCAAATATTGACAAATCTAGAAATTACAAAATTACTAGAGACCAATAGACCAATAGGCAATAGCTGTAATTACTGCCAAATGTGCTTCCACCAAGTATTAACTCACAGGGGTTAGTTTTGTTTGTTTTATTACATCATTTTATTTGACAATAAATTTATAAAAATCCTTCTATAAAGTATGGTAGGTTACTGTTATGCAGTCAACAAGTGGTACATGTTGTGTTTTCTCTGTGTAGAGACCGTGTGTAAGACAGGCATGGTATTGCTGTGTGGAGAGATCACGTCTCGGGCCAACGTTGACTACCAGAAGGTTGTCAGAGATGCCATAAAACACATTGGCTATGACAACTCAGAGAAAGGTTAGAAACCTACAGAACTTAAGAATTAAACAGGTCTGTTTCTTTTTTTAAATAACGTTTTGCAAACACTAGATGGCAGAATTTGGGATGTCAAAAACATTCAAAACAATGATGACTCCCTTTCCCATCCTTTCCCATCCTTTCCCTCTCCAACCTTCTTCACTCTCTACTTTTTCCCTCTTCCATCTCCCTCCCCATCACTATTTCTCTTCTTCCCTTTCCCCTTCCCTCATCCCCTCCTCCATCTCTCCGTCCAGGTTTTGACTATAAGACATGCAATGTTTTGGTGGCTCTGGAGCAACAGAGTCCTGACATTGCTCAGGGTGTCCATGTCGACAGGAAAGAGGAGGACATGGGAGCGGGAGATCAGGGCCTGATGTTTGGCTATGCCACGGATGAGACAGACGAGTGCATGCCCCTCACCATAATCCTGGCTCACAAACTCAATTACAAAATGGCCGAACTCAGACGCAACGGAACAATCCCATGGCTCCGCCCGGACTCTAAAACGCAGGTGAGACCAAGAGAATTTACCAATTAACTTTTCCTCTCTACGTTTTTCTCATTCCGAGGGGGATGTGCAAGAAGATACGGAGTGTCGGTTTGCATGTAGGATTCTGATAAGAGAGAATCAGAGCAAGGCCACACGTGGTCCTCAACAAACGCACCTGGAACTGAATCCATGACTCCCCTCTGAGAGGTTTCCACTGGGAAGCTATTCCCATGAGTCCATGAGTCTGTTTTTATCCCTGGGTGGGAATGAGATGACCCCTACTGACCCACTGTAGTAAAACTAGTCAGGGGCAAAGAAGACTGGCATTGGTCTTGTCAATCACAGCAAAGAATCTAGTTCAGTAATAACTCCTGAGCCCTTGTCGGAGCTTCTTTCTCTCACTTCATTTTTCACAGATATATAAGGACTGGCTGATTTCACTAATGTGGCAGAATGTCCACTTGCGTTGACCTAAAGAAGTAGTTTTCAACTCTGAGCCTGTAGATACAGAGTGTTGCTGGTTTTCTTGTTTACCTGGTGGGTAACTGCATTAACCTGGTGTCCCAGGTCAAAAGCAGTATTAAAGACTTGAATAAAAGTGACCCTTTATTTTGAGAGTCCAAAAAGTGTTTCTGTAGATGCGCTATAGATTATCTGCTGACTATCAGTAACATTTTAACTAACAATCTATTAACCGTAACCTTATCCTTTATCCTAAACTTAACCTTAACCCTTACCCTAAACCTTATTCTAAACTGAACCCTAACCTTAGCGAGCAGATGCTTGTCAACAGATCACTATCTATAGAACATCTACAGTTGGAATTTGGTTCTCTAAAAATAAAACGTTACTGAATAAAAATCAGCAGTAATCCGAGACCTAGGTTTGGACCAGACAACGATATCCCTAAACGTCATGGGTTGAAGTTGGGAGAAGAATGGAGCTAAAATGGAACAGACCAAAATCCAGTGTTTTCCTTTCATAGGCCACTGTAACCTTATCTGCAATGTTCACGTTTCTAATATCCTTCTGAAATGCAAGTGAAGAAAGTGTCTCTTAATTTAAGGGCAGGGGTGGAAGAAGCATGGCTCAAAATAGGAACTTGTGACAGGGGTTACATTCAGGCATTAGGGCTGTCAAAGGCGAACTCCACAAAGTCTTTCTTTTTGAGGTGATTGATTTCCTAAGTTGGAACCACCAAATGATTGATCAATTGCTCGGTCGATGAAGCTAGAAAATGATATAAAAGCCATCCATCTGAACAGAGGGTCAGTTCACCAAGGCCCTTAGAAAATATTATTGATTTCCAATATCACAGGCAGGCATCTCAGCTTCAGGAGTAAGAATAAGAAAAACAAAGACAACATGTACTCCCCCGTTCCTCCCTCTCTCCTCTCTTCCCACAGGTGACTGTGCACTATGAACAGCAAGACGGAGCAGTGATTCCCAAGAGGGTCCATACCGTGGTCATCTCTGTCCAACACGATGACTTCATCAGTCTGGAGGAGCAGAAGATCGTCCTCAAGGAGAAGGTATGTAGATGGGGCACTTGCTTGGAAGCTAGCTTGGATATTTTCCAAAACTTAGAAAAAGTATTCCTGAAGCAGGTCCTCATTCAAAGGTTTCAGGGCTGTGATACGGCCCTCCATGGTGGATAGTGGGAAGCTGCAGCAGAATACAGATTATGCTATGCTATATCTGTGGCTCTAGTAGTGGATGTGAATGTGAAGGGTTTGGATGCATAATAAATGATTCCATACAAATGCAATGTAAACCTGGCTCCTGTAAGGTGATCAAGGCCGTGGTTCCAGCTAAATACCTGGATGACAAGACTATCTACCATCTGCAGCCCAGTGGACGCTTCGTAATCGGGGGACCCCAGGTGAGTGACATAAACTAAACCTTAGCATCATGACGCAAATGTACGGACGTAGGTTCTCTCAACTCATCGGCAAAGACTAATCTCTCCTGCTTTACAGACAAAGGGACCTGAGAAAGATCCAAAACACAAACATAATATCAACAATTCCTCTTCTTCCAGGGTGATGCCGGAGTGACAGGAAGGAAGATCATCGTTGATACGTATGGAGGCTGGGGGGCCCACGGCGGTGGAGCTTTCTCTGGTAAAGACTTCTCCAAGGTGGACCGCTCGGCTGCCTATGCCGCCCGCTGGGTGGCCAAGTCTCTGGTCAAGGCTAAGCTGTGCAGGAGGGTCTTGGTTCAGGTATCTTGTCATTATTCTCCCGGTCTCCTTGTTCTCCACTTCATGGCTTCTCCTCCACAATAAAATACAAACCAAATGCAAACATTTTTCAGACAGAACTGACATCAGCTTATGACTGTTGACTTTATATTGTCATGATTATTATGTTGTTGGTTTTCTAACTGCAGCTATTTTGTCTGTGTGACTGTGTAGGTATCCTATGCCATTGGAGTGGCCCATCCCCTGTCCATTTCCGTGTTCACCTACGGCTCATCACAGAGGTCAGAGAAGGAGCTACTGCACATTGTCAACAAGAACTTTGACCTAAGACCTGGGGTCATTGTCAGGTAAACGCCTCACATTTCACTGCAACTTGTTGTCATCTAAGATGCTTCTAATCCAAAGTTTCATTACACCACTAAAAAATGAACATAATTATCAGGTCTGTTAAGGTCACTTCTTTTTTTGTAAATCTTGCTTCTAATCTACTTATGAACAGTTTGTGTTAATCAATGTCTAAAGTTAAATTGTGTTTATCTATAAATAAAGTTTGTGTAATTACTACTGTTGCAGATGAGTCATTGTCACCTCAAATATATGTGTTATTTTCACCACAAATATATGTGTTATTGTCACCTCTCTCCTCAGGGAACTAAACCTGAAGAGGCCAATATACCAGAACACAGCTTGTTACGGACATTTTGGCCGGAGTGAGTTCACCTGGGAAGTGCCTAAAGTGCTCAATTTCTAAACATGCCCAATTGTAATCGAATAACAATAATATAACAATATGACAATAGAATACAACTACTAAATATAACTCATAATCAAATATTCAAGCAATATGGCAAAAGAAGTTGTGTTGTATCATGAATACAGTCTCAGATAAATGGTGTCGGGTCAGTCAACTGGAGACTCTTTTTGAACAGCAATTTTTGTTGAACATTGGGAACTGAATCACATTGGTTAAAGGAGCTTTTCATGGTTTCCTTAATATTTTTTGCTCAAACGATTCTTTTGCAGGTATGTTAAACACTTGTTCACAGAAGATTATATATTTATGCAGTTAAGAAACAATTCATTATAGGACGAGCGTGTTCTAAGCGCATTTTTTTGCAGGGTTACTTCAGGTATTAAAAAATATAATAATTACGACAGCTAAGCTAATGTAACCTATTTGAATGTGTAGTTTACGCTATAACCTAATTTTTGGCTTTACATTTGGTGATTTGCCCATTTTCATTCTTCTGGCGTTATTTATAAGCATTTTAAACAAAGAGCCGTTTGGGAGCCAAATGAGCAGGCTCTTTCGGGAAAATAAATTACACAAGCCGGCTCACAAGATATGACTCAGAATGCCCATCACTAGTCAGCTCATTTACCTGTGACTGTATTCACGATACAGTACTGACTCGCACAAATTTATTGCTTCTATGATTCGTTACCAACATTCTAATAAAACATTGAATTAATATTTTAATGAACACGTTATTTTGATACGTAAAAGTCAACTCTTCCGCTAGAATATATAGTCCGTAGCCTACTGTGAACGGCATTGTTAGTTCACTCACGGTTACTTGGAGCCAGGGGACTTGACATATCAAAAGTGACAATAATCTTCCGAATTCTGGCAGGAACCGAGTTAGGCTTAAATTAACCCCACGGCACCAAACTGTATGCTAGTCAAGAAACAGGAGGAAACAATGTATAAGTGGATACAAAAAATAAATAATTCGGACAGCTGCGTGAACGTAATCAAACTATTATGTAAGCACAGTGATAATTTTCAGATGAAACTGTTAGGAGGCTTGGGTATGACTACTGGTTCGAGTGAATGCGGTCAGTGTGTTTTAATGGTTCGGTTTTTGGGTATTGTTTGGATTAAGGTTTGGGTTAGGATAAGTGTAAAGAATAATGTACCGAAGTATTCTGCACACTCTGGGGAAAGGATTTCGTGGGCAGGTCTGAATCAAACAAAAATGCAAAAGAAGCAAACAAACAAAATAAACTAGATAGTAACCTAATGAATTTAGTTAATAATTGAGAAGGAACATGTAATACGGCATTTACCTTCTAAACTGCGAATATACTGTGTATAATAGAGATATCATTCCCGCCACTCTGTCCATATCGCCTCAAGATGGTGCTATAAATCCTGGTTTTGTCATCCATAAAAGGGGAATATGTACGTATCTGTAAATTTAAACCACACATAATATAAAATCGTTATTTTTTCAGGAGAATTTTTAAATCCGAGCTAATATTAGATGGGAGATCATCCTCTAATATGGTACTATGCATCAAAGTGATTTCCATTATTTGTAGCTTTTGAAGATTAAATCCATATAAAGTTTTACATTCGGTAATGTCACAATACTTCGTGATATTCTTTTTTGCAGTGCACTACCAATACCAATACGCAGGTCTCTTATCCCAGGGAGGTGTTGGGAAATATACTATACCTCTCACCAGTTTGCATTGTAATTGACCAAATCTAACAGTAAAAATAGCATTGCAGAATAACGTTTTATAACCGATTATAAGGTATCATCACGTACGTTTTCTATGGACATCTGTACAGCTGCTGCTGGTATCTGTCTTACTGTAAACAATATTTACTGCGTTAAATGAATGATAATCATTTGAACTCATTTGGCTGGCGGACAGTAGATAAGGTTTAATGTATGTAGTATTTTGATGTAATTATGAGTTAATCGTTTTTGATTATTTTGTTATGAATAGTTTATTAATAGATTGTCAACATGCTTCCCACAGTAGGCATATTATTTTGTGGACCATTAACATCTTAACATTTCTATATTTGTACAATTGTATATGCCTGAGGTGATGCTTTCTGAGGAAAATAATGTTGAGCTTGACAAACAAATATGCAATCATCTTTTTCATGTCAATGTCCCTCTTCTCAGCGTTACCTGAGATGAGGGTATTTCTTTCCGTCATCCATTTTCTTTTTTCAAACAATACATCACTAAAGTCTTACTTGAAAAACACTAATCAGCTGCTTTTCTATCTCTCTTAGTATAGATGAAATCAATATTGCAGATTTTTGTCTGTTTTGTCTTCCTGTGGCTGGGCCCAGTCTCCTCTCTAAGGATCTAGTAGAGTAATAGTGTGTTAAAACAATTCAAATATCATCTCATCTCAGCCGTCGTAAAACTTGTCCTAAGGTTTGTTCTGTCCTATCCACTGTACCTGGTAGCTTCTCACTACTCATTATGTTTTACTACGAAATGTAAATAATTGTTGACAATAAAAAATATTTTAAAAGTCCTCAGGAACCAAGTATGCACAGTGTCTAATGATTGCTATACATGTTGAATACTATGTTAATTTTAGTTCAACATATCATTAAAATGTCGAGAATTAGCAATGTGTTCCTTGTAGAAAGTTGTCAAGAAAGGAGTGTAGGTGAAATAATGCAAAGAAGTGATAAAACAAAGAGGTGACTTTGTAAATCACCAAAGGGGGATGAGGAACAAAAGCACAGAATTAGAAGGTCTGATTTTTTCCTCAGTTTTATTATAGATCACTTTAAGGCAAACAAACAGTCTTGTTTCTCTTACGCCAAATACACATACCCTTAAACGTATCTTTCATTATTTTTATAAAAAAAAGGCACATATATGAAATGTTTTGTGTTATAGTAGTGTTTAGCACTATATATCTGAAGGGAGGTATGACCATATTGAAATTAACCATGATGACAACAGCTGGATCGGGGTGGGAAACTTACAGCCTTGGAAAGATCTTTGGCTGTACAAATAACACCTAAGTATGCATTTTCATAACATAATCTATCAACTTTTAGATTTACGACTGAACCACTTCAATCATACGTGTATGAATTAACTGATGTGATTTCTACACTAGTGTTTTGCCATTGTATGATAAAGCATTGAACCACAGCTGACCCCAGGCATATTAAATGGTTTTGCATAGAACATATAACCAATAGGACCATGGCAGGTGACCAATCAGGTCAATTAGCCAATAAGGTCAAACATAATTTGACATGAAAAAGACAACATTTCTGTTTAGAGAAACGGATGGCGGCCATCTTGTGATGTAACAAATTCCTGAGAGGTAAAAGTTCAAAGGTAGACCAGTAAACAGAGACACATTGAAAAACCTTGAAATCAGGCATTCATTCAGGCATGCCATAGAAAATGTTTGACAGTGTTTCAACATTGAAAGCCAACGTTAGAATAGTTCATTGGACCAGTTAGTTCCTCCTTGTGTCAGCTCTCTTCCGTTTAGTGTAATGAACATGGCCACAGAGCTCTGCACAAACATGTATTACAGACAGATCTTGGATTATCTTATCTGTGCCAAATCCTAACCATAACCATTAGACTATATGCTCAGCTGAACCTAAATCATCAAGTGGAAACTTCCTCTATGCATGAAGCTATGATAACGTTTGGCAGTGTTTGGAAGTCAATACCAGATCAGTGTGATTTATTCAGACAGTATAAACAGCTCTGTAAGGCCACTTGAAGACAGAGGCGGATGTGTAGTATGATATTAGAGATACATTGAGTTTAATTTTCTTGGCATTAATACCACTAAAAACAGACATTTAAATAGCTTCAGTTGTGGACTGGTTGGCACAGAGTAACACCAGAATACAAAAGCCACATATACATTTTTTTTTCTCCATATAATGGTATGGCCAAGTGAAACCAGTTGATAGTAACAGAACAGCTTTGTGCAGTAATCAGCGTTGCCACCAGGAGGCGTTACGGAGCAACTTTTCCCCTCAATAATAATCAATGCCTACTTGAAATTTTTATTAAAGTCTGTAAGAAAGTCCATTCACTCCAATTTTTCAGTAACTCACTTTCTAGGTGTTGATATGGCTGAGGGGAAATGTGAAACACTTGTGAATGGAACTATATGCTCTACAATCTACAAACAGCAAAGCTAATTAAGGCAGCATTGAAACAGTGGAGAAAAATGCACAATAAGGCCACACAGATCTGAAAGGCAGATAGATGGTTTGGCACAGTGTAGGTACAGGATAGGGAAGGTTTACGTCTCTACAGTCTTTTGAAGAACAGCAGCAGCAGGCAGCAATCCCGTTCCCTTTGCCCTATTACCAAAATATGCATAATGACAGAAAGACAAAAGCCAAGATGACAAGAGCAGCCAAGCGCACTACATTGTCACCTCGCAAAATAACAACTGACATGTTCTCTGAGACAACACCAAGTTGACTGAAGCAGGAACATACAGACATTCAGACTGACAAAAAAGGGCCTACTGGAAGGGAATTCGAAGGGAAGAAGGCGCGTCCAATCCTCGTTTCTGAGATTATAAATAGATTCTCTATTTTGGTCCTTGGTTTTCTTCAGACGTTTGTGATTTCCTGTGATTTGAATGGACAACTGTAGCTTGTGTTAGCTGGTTTACATTTGGATTTTCCAGTCCTCAGAGCTCCAAACATTTATACATTATGGCTGAACAGCACAGTCAACACGTAAAAATACAATACAAGTAATTTAGACATTATATATAAAATACTATTGGAGGTTTGACTTTTCATATACTCAAGTATCTGTAAAATTCCAAAAGAATCCAAAAGTCTGTATTCCATAGTCCAGCTTTAAAATACAATATTTCCATCAGTAGAAATATAAATGAACTCCTCTGGTAGCCAGATATACCCAGTTTTAAAACTGGGCTTCAATGACTAGTATATGGTTTATCAGAGAAGCCTCTTTGCCATGAACACATTTGTTGTCCTCACTCATTCAACCATTTGAATCATTTGGAATATTAAAAATAGTCCATGTGGCATGCTGGGAGCTGTCCAGTGAGGCCCGGCTCTCATGACGTTACTGGCAGGACTCTTTCTCATTTGAAGTTCAACACTGGGAGAAAAATCACAGCCCTTTATGGACGGTATTTGTTTCACTGGGGGAGGTCAGGAATTTGGAATTATGTGCACAAGCATTAAACACCATAATGTAGGTATACTGTTTTGTTTAGACTCCCTCCGAACTGAACTCCGATACTTGGCGATCCCTAGATAGTTGAATAGCATTAAGCCTGTTTTAATCTCCAGGCTTGCATCATAAGGGTCCATTATGAGTCCATTGCATCATAAGGGTTCAAATTATTACAAGAAGCCTTTTGTTAAATCTAATGTTATCTCAATCACCCTCGGAAAAACAGACATGCTGTCGAACCAACGACATAAGCAACCTCCTGTAGTAATACAACTTTGGTTCCAATAGGGCTTAGAGGTAAAAAAATACAATAATTTTAAGTACAAATTTAACAGTCAGAAAGGTGGTTTTTATGAATGATGTGTATTTGGTCTATGGGACAATATTAATCAGTCCTAAATCACCATTGGAATAGCTGCTATATTACAGTCCTAGCTCACTGACCCAGTCAGTCTGTTCACTAATGCATTTATGTTATTATTTTCATAGCCTTTCAGCCTCTGTCTCTTTCTCTTACGTTCATACTTTATGGCATTCTGGCGGCCAGCCCTCCTCTCAGCCTTAGTCGACACGGCAGTGATATCACAGAGACGACCATGATGTTATCAGATGGCAGCAGGCTCAGACTCAGCTGCCGTGGGATTACTTCCTATAACAAGTGATGGAGCACCACCACTCCATCAACCAGAAAAGGGTGAATAAAGGAAAAGCAAAATCTTATTTGGTTCCTTAACGATGTGCAAACTGAATCAGGGTCTATGGGGGTTGGGACAGGGTTTGGGGACAAGGGTAATGTCTCCCCCACGGTTTCCACCTCGAACCCCCAGGCCTGCTGACGACAGGTTCATGTGGTATTGGCATAGTCCACTTCACATCCTGGAATGGGTTTTTTGGTGTTTAGCAATGGATACACAATGTCCCTTCACCTCCCCGTAGATTGATAATGGTACAGGCCAGATCTCTGGCCTTTCTCCCAAGGACTACAGCATGGACATGCTCTCAGGGGGATGTGAAATGGGGCCCCCTAGTGACTCCACTTTGTGGCCCCTCCCATTTGGTCCTAGAGCGCCCCCTCTGGCAAGCACCATCACAGTGTCTCCCGTGACGCCGGCGAACTCAAAGCTGAATGTTCCGTAGAAGAGCATGATGATGACGCAGAACACCCACTCAAAGATGGCAGATGCATGCTGCAAGACGAAACTCTCCTGGACGAAGAACACGCCACCTAGAAGCAAGGAGGTCAAGGAGCAACACTACACAGACAAACAGACTGTCTGACCAAGACTGGCTTCATTCAAATGTGAATAAATATGTGATAAATACATGAACTAAATAAAAACGAAACGTGAACTAAATACAAAAACACAAACTGTTTTCTTTTTTATTGGATTAATATAAACTGGTAATGGAAGGGGCTGTGGAGTTATTTTAGACAGAATTTAGAATAGAATAGAATTTAGATAGAATTTAGAAAAGGTTCAGAAGTTCCCGAAAACCAGGCAGGGTTTCCCATCCCTGTTTCCCTCCTTCTGTCTACCCATTCCGTGCTTCTATTGTCTTTCCCCAGTCTATTCCACCAACTATCCCCTCTGGTTGGAACAAGAAGTGGTCGTCTCCTCTCCTGTGTCCACACTGAGTTAGCGTTACGTCACCTGAACAGGACAGAAGTCTACTACAGTTGCTCAGTTGTAAAGATAACCCCACGTCTTAACGACGGTGGCTACATACGCAGCGTTAAAGGATACTAAGCACCAAGGCGATGAAAGCCAGTAGCGTCATGGCCAGGCGAAGGTGCGCCACGTTGTATTCTCCCTGAGTCTTGGCCAGCCTGTAGGTCAGAGCCGACTGCAGACACACAAACAGCATGCTGGTGGGGAAGGCCACACCTGCTCCCACATAGTGGAGGATCTTAGCATTGTCCACCTGGAGGGAGGGGACACAGACGGGAAGACACATTATTAGAACCACACGGCAAACACAGGTGCTTCCATACAGGTGTACTGCTTGATACAATTAACATCCCATCAGGCTCTGTGGCTTTTAAAACGCCGAACGGGCCCAGTTGACCCGGATTTTGGATCAAGACGGCGAGAGGGGAGAATCTAAGTGACTTTTAAAAATATTATTGCGGCATGGAGGGGAGGGACAGCTGTCACAAGGACTGCTCAAGTGTTTCAAATCAGAAGTGCAACTCTTTCCCAGGTGGCTGAGAATGTCAACGCAGGACGTGATCAGACTGTGTCAGCAAGAACAGCCTGTCGAGAACTACACGGAGAGGGATGTTACAGTAGAACTACACGGAGAGGGATGTTACAGTAGAACTACACGGAGAGGGATGTTACAGTAGAACTACACGTGGAGGGATATTACAGTAGAACTACACGGAGAGGGATGTTACAGTAGAACTACACGGAGAGGGATGTTACAGTAGAACTACACGGAGAGGGATATTACAGTAGAACTACACGGAGAGGGATATTATAGTAGAACTACACGGAGAGGGATATTACAGTAGGGTTGCAGTGCATAAACCCCTCATTACAAAGGTTTTTCCTTTAATTTGTCACCCTTCTGTATAATGACATACTATACATCAAAAGTTCTCTGGTGCTGCAGTGTCTCAGGCCGACCAGCAGGGGGCACCCGTCACTCGGTCATTGAAACAGCACTCAGCTGAGTCATTGTCAATAGAGCCTGATGTGGCTTCTATCCTTTCTTTACACAGAAATACAGTAGAAACTGTACAACAGCAGGGAAGGACACAGAGAGAGGGGTACTGAACAGAGAAAGAGAAAGAAATAAAAAAACCAAAAGGAACGCAAGGAGCTCGTGAGAGAGATGGAGGGAGTTAAGAGCGACGTGGTCAGAGAAAGGAGGTGGACATCGGTGCACTACAACGCGTCCCTGTCCCCCCCCCCGATCACACGAGGCCAGCCTCCAAAATACAATATACAAAGGAGCATGTGACGCACGCACACGCCTCTGTTGCCCCAGATAGTCTGATGGGTCCCCAGCGGATGACGGGTTTTTATTTTAACTAACACGTGGCCAATTAAATTAGAGTGCCAGTTTGGGCTACAGTAACAGCTGTCCCTGAGCTGCCTAGCTCATTATGATGTGACTGTACATTCTGTACGCTCTCCCTCAAGATATAGAAATCGAATTTGACGTATCTCTATTGCGCTGCAACTCAAGGAAACATGGCTGGAGATGACAGCTGTGTAATAAGCCTTGAGATGACATACAGCAGTGTTTTTGACAACAGAACCCCCAGGCCCAGGCCCCGGAAGCCGGGCCCAACAACCTGCCAAAGTTGGCCTTGGTGTCAGTGACTGTGTCATTCCATGGGATTGACCTGCCTGAGTAAATGTAGTAATCTTTAGATTTTAGCTGTGGCTTAAAAATACTGTCAGGAGCCATCCAGACAGAGTTGTATTTTGGTCATTTGATCAGGTGAAGGAGCACCTGTTATTGACATCCAATCAAGCCTGAGCCAGCCACTTCATTCGAAGGGAATCGGGAGTCCTTTAAACTCAGACAGATGATCCAGCTAGACAAGAACTTGACATGCACCTTTGTGTAGATTCTGTGAACATACAAGACAATATAATATGAGCAACGAGTATATAATACACATGGATTTACAGTTTCAGTGCATCTAGATGGGGGAGGGGAACAGTTGAGTGCACTACAGCAATATCACAAAAGTGAAGCTAACCAGCTTAGTAATCTGCAACACTAAATGCAATGTTACCTCAATAGGCCAGCTAGCCAGCAACTGTAAGATTATTTGCTGTTGTTGTGCCTAGAGTCAATGCAGTGTGGAAACAGCTCAGCAGCACTGAGTGCTCAGCTGTCCCACAAAAAACATTACAACAGAGTGATGCACAAGAAACATGGGGGCAAGGTGTGGCGGGTGGTGACTAACACCTCACCCCTCTCCCTTCCTCTCACCTCTCGTCTCCTCCATTATCAGTGTCCATTAGGTAAATCCTATTGTTTCCAGTCCAACACATTCCCTTTTAGCTGTCAACCCCCCCCCGCCACACACACACACACACACACACACACCCTTTCTGCCAGTCTTTCCAATGTAAACACCTTTAGCCAGCCATATGTTCATATTCCGACCACCTGCCACAAACACACCACACACTGTTCTCTCATGTATGATGAATTAGAGACTCTGCCAGGTCTGCCTAAATGACTGGCCGTGTGTTCCCTCAGAAAGGGCAGAGACGCATGGTGGAGAAGAAGGGGAGTAAAGGAGGTTGTTGACAGAGGGATGGGAGAGGAATGGACAGAAGAAAAAGGAAAGCAGTGGGTGACAGATGTAGACCAGGGAACAGAGGCCTAGTGTTGGCAAAGAGAGAGGTATGGAGAAAACTGATATAGAAAGGAGTGGGTGAGAGCTGGAGAAGGGAGAGGGGTTCTGACAAAAACATCACTGAAAAGTTCACTGAACAACAAATGGAGACACTATCCATGATGGCTGAACAAAACCATGACATTTGAATAAATTAAATGTTGATATCTTCTGTTGTGAAACTTATTTTAATTATTATAATAAAAATGTGCCACAGCTACATTTATTGGGCTGTCTATGGGAACTGCCTTTTAAGGCCATACCAGCTGAACTGCAGTCCCAAAATTCCCCTTCAATCAGCATGAAGCCTGGCCCCATTCAGTGGAATACACCCTGAACATTCCACACTTTACCACTTTTGCTTTCCTTTCCTCTTTACTCCGCACCTTTCCAGCTCAAATCCTCTCCTCTCTTTTATTATTATCCACCCCTGTCACCTTCTTTCTCCCCTGCTCTCTACCCCCATTAACTTCTCTGTCCTCTTCTCCCTCCACCCACCTCCTCTTCTCCCTCCACCCACCTCCTCTTCTCTCTCCACCCACCTCCTCTTCTCCCTCCACCCACCTCCTCTTCTCCCTCCACCCACCTCCTCTACTCTCTCTACCTTCTCTTTCACTAGAGGACTCTGGAGTTATCAGGCGGTAAATTCCAGGATTTTATCCATCTACCTGTCAGGGGGAATGTCACACACACACACACACACACACACACACACGCACGCACACACACACACATACACACACGCACATGCATACACACACAAGCATGAATGCACACACATGCACGCACAAACACACAGGCACATTAACAATGAAGTAGAATAGTAACGACCGATAGTATTTAGCAGGGACATCCTGTATTTCTCTGGTTGCTAATGTGGCCTTATTGAATGAAACAGCTGCAGACTGTAGATAGATGGTAATTAGGTGATTAGGCAGTCCAGAGGGAATGGTCATTTAGGAGATGAATTTGTGGTAGGCCGAGAAGGTTCAAGAAGACAAGGTAGGAAAAGTGATTTAGAATAGGGAGAAGTGGAGCACAGGAATAGGTGTCGAGAGAGGGAGGTTTGTCTGAAACGGGGGCTAGTTTCCTGTGTGTCTACGTGGCTGGGTGTGGGGAAGGGTTAGCATGCGTAGACCTGTCTAGAGAACCTTCAGTTATCCCTCGGGAAGAGACACCAACAACTACTGACAGCCAGTTGGGCCTTTCACACCTCTGTCGGCTCCTCTTCCTCTCCTCGTTTCATCCTCTCCTGCTGTACCGGGGCCTCTCTCCAAGCCAGCGGACCCAGACGTAACATGCAAACAAACAGATGACTCACATCCGCCCCTCATACACTGCTTGGCCATGTTATCCCGGGTATGACCCCCTTCCACCTCCAGAAGAGCCCGAAATCTTCGGGGCGCGGATTCAACAAAACGTCGGAAAGATGCCTTCAGCATTTTGGTCCACGCTGACTCCTGCAGCCGTCGTTCTGTGCGCAGGACACTGGAGTAAACCCAAGTCAGTCACCAGCGTGGGGTGACGTGTGCTTTGTGACGTGTTGCATTGTCCTGCTGAAAACGAGTACACCGTGGCCTGATGGGAAAAAAACATTCCCGCACCACTGCACCAACGTCAGCAACCAGCGCCGTTGAAACAAGGCAGGACGGACCTGCGGTTCTGGTGATTTACGCCAGATTCTGCCCCTTGTGCATGAAAATCCCACTCGTTCAGCTGCTTCTTAGACACCGGAGCCACCGCCTCCGGCACCAACGACCATACGACAGTCAAAGTCGTGTGACAGAGAAAAAAACTGTCTGAAATTATTTGAAATGTTGAATATGACGTGACTGTGTGTATGACTGATGTATTCATAGAGCTATACAGTAGATGTATAATCTATGTGTATCTGTGTTGCTTTGCCCAGCATATCTGCTAGATAAATAAAGTCTTATTCAATCTCATCCAACTTTGCCATGGTGGAGACTGGCTCTGTATGGTGACGCATAATGTTCCAGAAACTAATGTTGGTGACATTTATTGGTGACTGAGTATGATATTTCAAAAACTGCTGTTTATTGGTGACTGAGTATAAAGTTCCAGAAACTGCCATTGATTGGTGACAGAATATAATGTTCAAGAGATTGCTGTTGATTGGTGACTGAGTATACCGTTTCTGAGACAGACACTGATTGGGTACAGATGGGATCTGACACGTATGCACGCTGTCTGCTCTTGGCTGTCCGACACACACACACACACACACACACACACACACACACACACACACACACACACACACACACACACACACACACACACACACACACACACACACACACACACACACACACACACACACA
>JACXGI010006299.1:0-42643 GCA_016801175.1 Esox masquinongy | reverse complement strand
TTACAGCACTCAGTCTTTTTGGGTAGGAGTCTATTAGCATGGCACATCTTGACGTGGCAATATTTGCCCACTCTTCTTTGCAAAAGCGCTCCAAATCTGTCAGATTACGAGGACATCTCCTGTGCACAGCCCTCTTCAGATCACCCCACAGATGTTCAATTGGATTCAGGTCTGGGCTCTGGCTGGGCCATTCCAAAACATTAATCTTCTTCTGGTGAAGCCATGCTTTTGTGGATTTGGATGTGTGCTTTGGGTCGTTGTCGTGCTGAAAGGTGAACTTCCTCTTCATCTTTCTAACGGACGCCTGAAGGTTTTGTGCCAAAATTGCCTGGTATTTGGAACTGTTTATAATTCCCTCCACCCTAAGGCCTCGGTTCCAGCAGAAGAAAAACAGCCCCAAAGCATGATGCTGCCTCCACCATGCTTCACTGTGGGTATGGTGTTCTTTGGGTGATGTGCAGTATTGTTTTTGCGCCAAACATACCTTTTGGAATTATGTCCAAAAAGTTCAACCTTGGTTTCATCAGACCATAACACATTTTCCCACGTGCTTTTGGGGGACTTGATGTTTGTTTTTGCAAACTTCAGCCGGGCTTGGATGTTTTTCTTTGTAAGAAAAGGCTTCCGTCTTGCCACCATACCCTATAGCCCATTCATATGAAGAATACGGGAGATTGTTGTCACATTTAGCACACAGCCAGTACTTGCCAGAATTTCCTGAAGTTCCTTTAATGTTTATGTAGGCCTCTTGGAAGCCTCCCTGACCAGCTTTCTTCTCGTCTTTTCATCAATTTTGGAGGGACGTCCAGTTCTTGGTAATGTCTCTGTTGTGCCATATTTTCTCCACTTGATGATAACTGTCTTCACTGTGTTCCGTGGTATATCTAATGCTTTGGAAATTCATTTGTACCCTTCTCCTGACTGATATCTTGCAACAATGAGATCCCTCTGATGCTTTGGATGCTCTCTGCGGACCATGGCTTTTGCTCTGAGATGCAACTAAGAAAATGTCAGGAAAATCCTACTAGAACAGCTGAACTTTATTTGTGATTAATCAGAGTCACTTTAAATGATGGCAGGTGTGTAATGATTTCTATTTAACATGAGTTTGAATGTGATTGGTTAATTCTAAACACAGCCACATTCCCAGTTATAAGAGGGTGTGCACACTTATGCAACCAGGTTATTGTAAGGTTTTTATTTTTCATTTTTCCCCCTCGAAGATTTCAGTTTGTTTTTCAATTGAATTGTTCACATTTTAGGTCACATTAAAAGTGGAAAAAGTTTTGACATGATTTATCTTGGTCTCATTCTTTTACATCACAAGAACCTTGCATTTTAACAGGGGTGTGTAGACTTTTTATATCCACTGTAATGTTGTTGTGCTGTAGAATTTGGCCCAGAGGTAGAGATTGAACAGAAGCAGTCCGAGAACTGATCCCTGTGGAACTCCGTATGTCATAGTCACCCTATTAGATTCATGATTACCAATGGTGACAAAATAACTCTGGCCATCTAGATAAGATCTGAACCAATCAAGGACTGTCCTGGAGAGTCCTACCCAATTTTCCAGCCTCTCTGTAAGTGTTCTATGATCTACAGTGTCAAATGCTGCACTGAGATCTAATAGAACTAGAACTGTTATTTTATCTGAATCAATATTCAGCCGTATATCATTTAAAACTTTAATAAGGGCCGTTTCAGTACTGTGGTGAGGTCGGAAGCTTGACTAAAATTTGTGTAAGAGACCACTTCGAGGTCACAAAATTGCTAAGTTGATTGAAGACAATCTTCTCAATGATCTTGGCTATAAAAGGGAGATTTGAGAATGTCTCTTATTGACTGAGAGACTAACTACCCTTTGTTAAATAGCGTAGTGGTTAGAGACGCGGACTACTGACCAACGTGGACTATCGTTCCGCATTTGAGCCTCATCACAGTCAAAACAAACCATGCATTAGGATTTGTTCAGGATAGACAAAAACGTTGCTGGCTACAACCTTCAGTAGCCGATTTTCGAAGTACGCATCTGTGCATGCTTTTTGGGGTAATAGGGTAGATCACCCCCTTGCACAGTAAAAGAGGAGGGGTTTCCACGATTCTCTCATCTTTTCACTTGACGAAAAAGTCAGTTATCAATTCACAGACTTACACCCCATCTTGCACTTGTGAGCCAAGGACCCTTTTTAGCAGTGAAGTAATTTGTTTCGCCCCAACACAAATCCTAAATTGCTGGCCCTCAGCCTCCCACTCTGCATGATGTGCAATAAGGGGTTGGTGCGCTGGCCCACTGTTGCTAGCCATAGACTCCTGCTGCTCTAAAGACATCACCACGCCAGCCAGGTTGCCTGCAGGTCCAAGGTTCCCTTGGTTTTTAACAATGTTCGGTACAGGCAGGGAGGGTACCAGTTGTTCTGGCTCAGGTTCAAGGAATCCTGCATGCCTGAAAAACCTGCCCCAGAAACGGTTCATCAACCACTGAAGATCCTCCTCTGTGGGTTCTCTGGACAGAGGGTTATAGTCATCATCCATGTACATCTTCACAGACTGCACATTGTTAGAAGTTGATGGCCTTTTCCATTCACAGTCCATGTCTGATTGTTTACTTCCTGCGTTATCCCAACAACTAAACAGCGACCCTTTTGAAGGGTCGGCAGGATAGAGTAAAGCAAGGGTTGAACCCAATACTATGTGTAAAACCATTGCTTTTGTGGTGTTTCTCATTTGATAGTTTATAGTGTTTCCCCTTTATGCTTGGTTGCAGTGTAGACCATACAATATTGAATGCAGAGTTCATAGTTTGTCATTTGCATGCCTTATTAGCACATGGGAGGGTAGCCACATTTGGAAATCTCTGTTGTGCCCACATTGACCGGGGAATATAAAAGGAAGGCAGTTGTGGAAGGTGGAACACTGGCCTTATTAATTGTTGTACTGTTTTAGTCTAGGACCCTTTGGTAATACAATGTATTTTTCTATTACTTGTCATGGTATTGGAGTTGTGTGCTGGGAATAAAGTAATCTGTGTGGTGATGTCAAGGTTCATCTAAGGGAGTTCTTTTGACACATGCACATCTGATGTTGTGTGGTGAGGTCAAGGTTCATCTAAGGGAGTTCTTTTGACACATGTACATCGGATGTTGTGTGGTGAGGTCAAAGTTCATCTAAGGGAGTTCTTTAGACACATGTACATCGGATGTTGTGTGGTGAGGTCAAGGTTCATCTAAGGGAGTTCTTTAGACACACGTACATCTGATGTTGTGTGGTGAGGTCAAAGTTCATCTAAGGGAGTTCTTTAGACACATGTACATCTGATGTTGTGTGGTGAGGTCAAGGTTCATCTAAGGGAGTTCTTTAGACACATGTACATCTGATGTTTTGCAGCTCAGAAACAGTCAGTGCAGCAGCATGGTCAGATTTATGAGCTTGGCAATTTAACACAATATCCCAAACCTCTAATATGATCTGGTCATACAATACAAGCTAGATGTGTAAACAGAAAATAATATTCAGAATGTAAATAATGACAGCATTCGAAATTATGATGGTGTCCAAGGTAGTATCCTGGATAATATGTTTATAGATTTTTCTTGTATCTTGTTAGCTACACTCACCAACGCAGGATACATTTCTAACCCTCACTATTGCTGCACCTCTGCTATTGTCCACACTTGTAGTGGTCTTCTGCCCTTTTAATGCACATCCATAAAAATGACATATGGTCTGAAACTGACAGTAATGTCGACAAACTAAGCTAACTATTAGTAATATTTCTATAAGTAAAACAAAACAATGTATTTGTTTCTGCACTGCTAGCTCCCTAATGGCAATGACTAGCATAGAAGAGGACGGAAGATATGTAACACTTCATTTCAACACGATGGCACAAGGATTTCTGAATGATCGCGCTGGTCAAAATTACCTTAGGTTAGAAATGAAGTAGAGAAGTTTCCTTCAGGGAATTATAGTCGTACATTAGCTATGCTATGTTGCTAATTAGTATGTACATGTTTGTAGGGTTAATTTAAGCATATATATTGACATTCATCACCTTGTTCTGACAAGATTTAAACGGTTATCAAAACGGCGAGGTGGCGTAAGTCTACACGAAACACAGACCTTATCTGAAGCGATTCTAAAATCTCTTATGGGAAAAATTAATGCGGAGAATGCAAAACGTACCGGTAACTAGCCAGTATAGCTTTATAGTTTTTATGGAGATTATGACGTGTCAACTATTTCGGTCAATACAGGTATTGTGTCTCTCCTTTATTACCGTTCTCCTAGCAGCAGGATATTATGCTGGCAGCACTAAGATGTTTTTTTTTCAAAATCAAAGCCACCATTGAAATGCATTGCAGTGGGCTTAATTTGGTTAAAAAAATATAACATTATATATAACACTATATAAACATAACACTATAACATTTCTACTGGCTAGTAGTCATCTAGAAGGCCTATACATAACATGTTCAAGCCCCCTCCTCGACTCACCAGACACTTCTACTTGCAGGGCCGGCGGAACAAAGCTTGCCTGGTTATTTTGTTTTTTGTTAGGTTTTCGGTTTGGAACTAGACTAAAGCCTTGGTCAGACCTGCAGCGTCAATGCACTGTGATACACGGAAGTCAATTATTTTCAAATGGAACGCTGCGATTGGCTTGCAGCAGTGCAGAAGCATTTGCAGAACGTTTGGTCTTGTGTATGCGTTGGATTTATCCAACGTATGTCTCAAATTGTATGCGTGGATGTGGAATTTTGAACTTTTTTTGCAGTTATAGCAAACTTTTGCTTATAAAAAATGTTTTTTTTTGATAATTCACTAACTACAACATTAATAGTACATATTTCAGAAAATGTAATGTGCAAGCATATCACGTTTGACAACCTATAATATAATCTCCCTCTATAATTAAAAACTTGGAGGTTATTACAATGCTAAATAGACAAAATACAGATAGGCTTATTCAACAATGTGACCAATGGCTGAGATCACGAAAACAGGTTGGGGACTTTGAAGAGCTTCGGCTTTTAGGAAAGGAATTTTGTAGCTACTTTAGTCTGGACCAAGGTCAATACGATCAACTATTCCAAATGTTAGGCCCACGGACCAAAATGGACGAGTAACGCAAATTAGTTTGTCAAGTTGAACGCCTGGTCTTTTGCCTCCGGTAAGAAAAATTTAATTGATGTGTAATTTTTAATACCATAACTGCAATTAGGAACTAAACAACCTAAAGTACAGTGCTTGTAATAAAGCCCATGTAACCTGCTTTCACAATCTTTATTGCATTGAGCTTTCATGAAAAATGGAACTGATATAAAGTCTATACAGTCTAAAAACCATATGGTTATGTTAGCAAGCTGCTAGCTAGCCAATAATTAGTAGCCTACGTAGACAGCTACTTGACACACAATATGCTCAGCGAAAATATTTCTGTCCATTTTAAAAAAGCAGCATGCAACATCTGTGGAGAATCAATGCGTTCTAAGTAATTGCGTAGCTGCAGAAAACGTTCTGCAAGCTTTCTGCTTTGACGCCGTCGGTGTGATCGAGGCGTAATGCTAATATAATGCTAATGCTCTATAGAGCCTCCCGTTGCAAGGTAGGATAATACCTACAAACGTTACAGCTTTGTTTTATGATCTAGATCTGGATAACGGTATACTGATTTACATTTCATGAAGAACATTGTTTTTTTTAGTTAACAGTAAGGATCACGGCCATTTAACAGTGGAGTATTTATATCGAACTGTAAAAGACACAAAGAACAAAATAGTTGTTTAATCACTTACCATTTCAGCTACTTGGATTATTGTTGTATTTCACGAAATGAAACTATACCGAAGTTCGGCAACCAAATTTTAGCATACTAACAACGAGCTCCAACACGATCTTCTTCTTTAATTTATACAGCGGTTGACAACCAACGTTTCCGGTGCATTATCGCCACCAACTGGACAGGAGTGTGGATCAGACACAAGGAATGTCTAAATCCAAGTACCCGGACTGCAGTGTTGCAGTTCGAGGCGAGGATCAATGTGGGCGGAGTCAAACCCGTATTTGACCCAGCCCGCAGTTTTTTTGGCCATCTGACGTTTGACGGTGACACACTGAATACAAACACACGCGTTTGTGCAAGGCATATGTTGAATACAAACGTAGTTCATTTTTGAAGATCGTAAGAAATATCATATTAAATGATACCTGCCAGTGCATATGAGCGGAGAGCTGATGGAAATCCCACTCATCGCTCTCGAGCGAAGGTTACGCTTTGCTCCATCTTTCCAGTGGCTCTGCTCAAAACCGCTATTCGATCACAGGAAAAATAATTGCCACTCCAAATTCGCTTCATTCATTTTTTGTATAGTCTTAAATCAAACAAAATCTGTCAATTTTGTGATTATGTATGTCGAGTAATCGTTTTTTATATAAGCCATACAGCTTTTTAATGATGTCTAGCTTGTTTTTTAACAACATGGAAGGATGAGAATACAGTATAAGTAATCATGATTTAAAATGTCTACAAATCTGTCTATCAGTCTTTTGGCCAAAAAGTATACATCCAAAGAAGTAGCACTATATTATTCGTTTATTACTAATTTTATACGACAACGAAATTGTAAAGCATTTTCGATACACTGTCGGCGGCCAAGAAATTCAGATGCTCAGCATTTAAAACATTTTGCCTATAGAATGTATAAAATAAAATAGTAGACTACATCAGAGCCGTTGCTAGCATCACAATACATTCGGGGCTAATGTATTGTAATAACCCCCCCCCCCCACCCACCCCCCAGTTAATGTCAAGTTGTCATCCCAAACAATGTCAAAGACATCCCAAACAATGTCAACCTTGCATAAAAAATAATCAACTGAATGACCCCTAATGACAACATTCATAAACGTTCATAATGATTCCTTCATGTATCATGTCATGGCTATGACAGTATCATGACAATGTCATGTCACTCTTATGCACACCCCTTCAAATAAAGTGTTACCGTTTTGTATCCGATTTTCTATTTGTTATTAATTACATTTTTTGTGCCTATGTTACTGCATGATCTCTCACGTATCCCAACGTCTTTGTTACTTTGATATTAAGACACGGGAAGGACTTTATCATAGGCTGTGCACTACTTGAATTACAAAAAAAATTGCAGCTGGGAAAGCCAGGCATCATTCCATTGTGAATTATATCACTGAGTAATGATTAAAAACATGAAATTATACTTGTCCTGTATAGACGTTTTTTTTTTTTTACATATTTCATCAAATCGCCCACAATCTATATCCCTCATTCTCTGATATCTCAGGACCATGACTAGATGCTGAGAAAAACATATCATTCTGCAGAAGAGGAAAGAGGTCAATATATATGGTACAGAAAATATTGTATTAAATTGGTGTTGGAGAACTCAATTAGACACCTAAATAAACAAAATTCCTTATGATGGTTGTTAAAAGAATGCACATTTTAAAATGCTGCTGCAACACAAGCCTCCTACTAGTCATGTGTGTATTGGATCAAGCCTCCTACTAGTTATGTCAGTGTGTATTGGACCAAGCCTCCTACTAGTTATGTCAGTATGTATTGGACCAAGCCTCCTACTAGTTGTGTGTATTGGATCAAGCCTCCTACTAGTTGTGTGTATTGGATCAAGCCTCCTACTAGTTGTGTGTATTGGATCAAGCCTCCTACTAGTTGTGTGTATTGGACCATGCCTCCTACTAGTTATGTCGGTTTGTATTGGACCAAGCCTCCTACTAGTTATGTCAGTGTGTATTGGACCAAGCCTCCTACTAGTTATGTCAGTGTGTATTGGATCACGCATCCTACTAGTCATGTCAGTGTGTATTGGATCAAGCCTCCTACTAGTCATGTCAGTGTGTATTGGATCAAGCCTCCTACTAGTCATGTCAGTGTGTATTGGATCAAGCCTCCTACTACTCATGTCAGTGTGTATTGGATCAAGCCTCCTACTAGTTATGTCAGTGTGTATTGGACCAAGCCTGACTTAGCGAGAACGCACATCAAAGTCTGTGACTCTGTGAGTGTGGACATTGGGATTAGGCCTAAGAGACATTGGCCCAATCCCAATGTCCACACTCACAGACTCACGGACTTTAAAGCGCATTCTCGCTAAGTCTCTGAGGGCTTAGGGTTGTCCCACTGTCAAATCGTCAAGTGCGCGAGGGCTCTCTCGCAGACATTTTGAGCTCTTTATGCACCCTTTTCATAAGTCCGCATTTCTGTAGACTTTGCCTGAGGGAATTACCCACAGTTCATAGTGTTGTGACGTGAAACACGGGGGATACCAGGGGAAGCCCGGATGCAAAAGAAAAATCCCGGCAAACCCACTTTATAAGAGAAGAAAGAAGAACGGACACTACATTAACAAGGATTTGAGATGGCATATAGAACACATGAAATCAGAGGAATGCAATCACCTTATTACACACCTAGTTTATTCAACTATTTTAGTTTTTGCTTAACGAGGCTGTTTTGACCAAATATAGTACATTGACTATTGACAAATATAGATTAGGGCAAGAGCCTGTAAGACATAAATCAGGCAGTCAATCTATTAAGTGCCTTGGCCGCAAAGAAAGTAAAAAAACTTAAAATTAAAAGTCCCAAACCCACAATACTGTGCAACATGTTTCGGCATTGTCAAGGTAACGTGATAAAGTCGCAAAGTGCTGTCCCATTACAGCATTTTGAGCCCTAGCAGCCTCTTGCACTTAATCACTTACCAGATGACATCAGTTACGTCTGTGAGTGTTCAGGGCTTAGGGGGACATTGGGATTGCGCCATTCGATCTTCTTGGCTGGTGTTGTGCCGAAAATCCAACCCCCCTTCGCGTGAACGCGCACTCGATTCTTATTGCTGCAACTTGCTGGCTTGAGAGCTCTGCTCTTCACTCCGTTATTAACGGGTTAGCCTACATTTCACTGATCTTCGTAGCAGAAAGCTTTTCAAGGCAGCAATCGATGACCACATTAAGCTGCGTTTCATTAGATATTTTAAGGCAGGTTGATCGTGTGGGAAGGCACTGTCTGCAGTTTTTTGTTTTATTGAGATCATGATTTTGGGGTGTCCCAGATCCCCTCATTCTTAGAAAAGCCTAATTAAGGGATAAGTCATTTCACATGGTATACCTTGATTGTTTTCATCTTGTAGGCCTACTGTCCACTGATTGCATTAAGTGAGACCAATTTCTGTATCCTGATCAAACTTATTTCCTATCCTCTTAATGAATTATTCTATTCAACTGTAAGAAATGAATGTGTGCTAATCTAGCCAACATTGACTGAAATGATCAAGGGTGTAATCTTGAGTATACTGTAATTGACATTCTGTTACCATTAAATGTTCTCCTGGATATCAAGAGCTAGTTGAGAAGACCAAGAGTTTAGTTTTGGGTGAAACTAATTGAATAAATGAAAATGTGGGAGTGCCGGTTTCTTTGTTTCATTGTTGGAGAAAACAAAGATGGCATTAGAATTTGGCACCAGTTCTCCGGTGTTTTCGCACTTTTTGTAAAAAAAGAATCAACCTTTTGGTCAAGAGTATAGGAGGCCCCTGTAGCCATGAGACTTAGAGCAACCCATCCTGCAGTTAGTGTATCTTCTGATCCTGACGCGTTTTCTAATGTGTAAGGATAATAATTCAGCCATCATTGTTCTGAAATGTTTATTTCATTTTATAATTATCTTTATAATGTGCTCCTACAGTAACTAGAGTCAAATTAGGATAAGACCATATTCTTGCCTGCCACAAAAAGTATTTGACTTTGCTCACAACTTGAAGCAAGTTTGGAGGGATAATTTTGGCAAGGTCATTCTTCTGCCTGTCGAAATCTCCCCTGACCATCAGCACCGGCTCCCCTCAAAGCTGTCCTGTCCACCAACAGCTGCACTGAATATCACCTCACTCACAAAGAAAGCTCAGTAGAGGATGTACTTCCTGCGGCAGCTGAAGTTCAACCTGCCCAAGACAATGATGGTGCACTTCTACACTGGCTAAAGTCCCCCTAAAATAGGCCTAGCGACGTCCCTGCTGCTGGTGCAGGACCGAAGAGACCTGTACCGCCTGCCTGATGGTAGGAGGGCAAACAGTTTGTGGCATGGGTGTGAAGGGTCCCTGATGATCCTGCGTGCCCTGCACAGACACCGCTTTTGCTGGAGGTCTACGATGGCAGGAAGCTGGGCACGAGTGATGTGCTGGGCAGTTTTCACCACCTGTTGCAGGGCCTTCCGGTCGGCTACGGAGCAACCACCAAACCACACTGTGGCGCAGTTGGTCAGAATGCTCTCGATTGTGTAGCGGTAGAAGTTCACAAGGATCTTGGAATACAGGCGGCCCTTCTTCAGCCTCAAGAAGTACAGGAGCTGCCGTGCGTTTTTGACCAGAGCTGAGGTGTTGAGGGTCCACAAGAGGTCCTTGGTGACGTGGACACCCAGGAATTTGAAGCTGGACACACGCTCCACCTCAGTGCCATCGATGAGAACTGGGGTGTGACTGGTGCCTTCATACATCCTGTAATCCACAACAAGCTCCTTGGATTTCTTTGCGATAATTATACACATCTTAAATACATTTTATTTATGAATAATCAATAAATCAATAGAAACATTTAATGATACACAGCTTAAATATAATTTTCAATAATGGTCATAGAAACTTCAAACAGGACCCATACTATTCTAGCCAAGCCTCACAGTTCAACCTTTATTTTGTTAAAAGAAATGATGGATTTATTAATAATCAATAAATCAACAGAAATGCGTTACATACTGTATACTATGACCAATAATGGTCATAGAAAACCTGATCTATAGTACTCTAAAAATAAGAGTCCGACATGTTCAAGCTTTGTTTTGGTAGAAGAATTATTTGATTTATTAATAACAATCTATACCCATTAATAATAATAATCAATAACACCCATTAAATTCTGTTGATCTTTAATGATCATTGAAACTTCAAAAAACCTGATGCATATTAGTCGAAAACAAGCTTGCCTACGTGTTTAAACTTTGATTGGGTGAAAAAGATGTTTATTGATTTATTAGTAATCAATAAAACCCTTTATTCTGTATACCTTTTTCAAAAATGGTAATAGAAACCTCAAACCAGACGTATATTATTCTGGAAATAGCTGGCTTATTTAGTCATTGACTTGGTGGAAACAGTCTTTATACATTCATTATTAATCAATAAAACCAATTCAAATCTATTGAATTGCTTCTATGTATGAATTGTGCTATATAAATAAACTTGCTTGCTATTTAACTATTAATACGTTCTTAACTGCTTCTAGCAGGCGGTATCCAATGGTAGGGAGATGGCAACTCATATACAATGAACATAATCGCGTAATTTCGGTTCCATAATAACGGTAACGGTTTAATTTTTTTCAGTATTTTATTCCATAATTGTAGGTAATGAGACAAGAACAGCAGCCACAGACTGTAATATAATATATAATACAATACAGACCACCTGGAAGGTGGACCCATGTAACTTATTGTTCATGAGACAATTATAACTACCACAACAATCATGTGATTTTATTCAAATTATTCAACAGATTCCAGTTGTTTTCATGTTTAATCTTATGACAGACATGCAGGTTTAAAGTTCTTGGCCCCAACAGTGATGGGAACCAGATTTATGACAATTTCTTCACTACAGTGGTGCAATATGGCCCCCTTATTAGATTGTCAACAACTGAATAATATTTGCTAGTATGTATATATTTGCTAGTATCCATATCAGAGCAATATTCTAGTCTGCTGACCACCTGGAGCCACACAACACCATGGCAAACATCTCAATGATTATTACAACCCTGTTTCCAAAAGAGTTGTGATGCAGTGCAAAATGTAAAGAAAAACAGAATGCAATGATGTAAAATTTATTTTAACCCTGTATTCAATAGAAAATAGACAACTTGAAAAATGTATACTGAAAAATGTTGTTCCTGGAAAAATATATGCCCACTTTGAATTTGAGGCTGGCAACCGCCAGGACACCATCCGCCGTCTCATCAGGAGCGTGCCCAGACGTGGTCGGGAGTGCATACAGGCAAGTGGGGGCCATACACACTACTGAGTCACATTATGAGTTGCCGTGATGAAATTCACACAAGTTGGAACAGCCTGTGATTTCAACTGTTTAATTTGATTTTCGGTGTGAGTGAATTCAGCCTTCAATTGGTTGGTGATTTTGGTTTCCATTGGCCGTTGTTAAGTCATTTTGTTCAACAAATTACGCAATGTACAGTAAAGACTTCGATCTTTAATATATTTTGTTCATCAAGACCCGATGTGTGATTTAGGTGTTCCCTTAATTTTCTTGAGCAATGAATTTTGGAAACGGGGCTGTTTGTTTCCCAGGGAAATTGTAGTTTCTTTTTTAATCACTCTTACCCCTTATACAAAGTATTGGCTTTTCACACTTTATTACATTCCTCACAGCCATTTGTGACATACAATCACTTACAATCTCCCTAGATATGCTGCAAGTAGTCTCTCTTGATCTCCTTGAAGAGTTAGTTGAAGTCTTCCAAAGGTTCCTCCTCACTGGGCTCGTAGATGAGGACGGGCGGGGAGTCTGACATTACTATTTCACCCCAGGTATCAAGTGGCTCCTCCTTGACCAATTCCTCTTTAATGATCACTTGTTCCAAAACAGCTCACTTCCTGTTCTTTTCCCTGCTTCTAAACAGCATGCGCTGGTGAATTATTAGGCTACTTGACAGAGAAATTCTTTCCAGAATCGGTACAGAAGAGCAAGTCCATTTGATTTAGTGAAACTATTCCCACAGTCAGAACAGGATTAAGGCATCTCTCCAGTATGTATTCGCTGGTGATTTTTAAGGGTACTTAAGCGAGAAAAATTATTTCCACAGTCAGAACAGGAGAAAGGCTTCTCTCCAGTATGTATTTGCTGGTGATTTTTAAGGGTACTTGCTTGAGAAAAATTATTTCCACAGTATGAACAGAAGTAAGGCTTCTCTCCTGTGTGCACTTTCTGATGTCGAGCAAGTCCATCTGATTTAGTGAAACTCTTCCCACAGTCAGAACAGGAGTGAGGCTTCTCTCGAGTATGTATTCGCTGGTGATTTTTAAGATTACTTAATACAGAGAAATTAATTCCACAGTGGGTACAGGAGTATGGCTTCTCCCCTGTGTGCACTCTCCAGTGAATAGTAAGCTCACATGATCTTATGAAACTCTTCCCACAGTCTGTACAGGAGTAAGGCTTCTCTCCAGTATGTATTCGCTGGTGATTTTTAAGGTTATTTACTTGAGAAAAATTCTTTCCACAGTAGGAACAGAAGTAAGGCTTCTCTCCTGTGTGCACTTTCTGATGTTGAGCAAGTCCATCTGATATTGAGAAAGTCTTCCCACAGTCAGAACAGGAGTAAGGCTTCTCTCCGGTATGTATCCGCTGGTGAATTTTAAGATTACTAAATGATGACAAATTCTTTCCGCAATAGGAACAGGAGTAAGGCTTCTCTCCTGTATGTATGCGCTGGTGAACTTTAAGACCATTTAAATGAGAGAAATTTGTTCCACAGACAGTACAGTAGTAAGGCTTCTCTCCTGTGTGCACTCGCTGATGTCGAGCAAGTGCAGATGATTTAGTGAAACTCTTCACACAGTCAGAACAGGAGTAAGGTTTCTCTCCGGTATGTATCCGCTGGTGAATTTTAAGATTACTAAATGAAGATAAATTCTTTCCGCAATAGGAACAGGGGTAAGGCTTCTCTCCCATGTGCACTCGCTGATGTCGAGCAAGTGCATCTGATTTAGTGAACCTCATCCCAAAGTCAGAACAGGATTGAGGCTTCCCTCTTGTATGTATAAGCTGGTGACGTTTAAGGGTGTGTAAATTAGAGAAACTCTTCCCACAGTCAGAACAGGAGTAAGGCTTCTCTCCTGTATGAATATGCTGGTGACGTTGAAGGTGTTCTAAAATAGAGAAGCTCTTCCCACAGTCAGAACAGGAGAAAGGCTTCTCTCCTGTATGTATACGCTGGTGACGTTTAAGGGTGTGTAAATTAGAGAAACTCTTCCCACAGTCAGAACAGGAGTAGGGCTTCTCTCCAGTGTGTATGCGCTTGTGAGTTGTAAGGTTAGTTATCTGAGAGAAACTCTTCCCACAGTCAGAACAGGAATAAGGTTTCTCTCCAGTGTGTATGCGCTTGTGAGTTGTAAGATTATTAATCAGAGAGAAACTCTTCCCACAGTCAGAACAGGTATAAGGCTTCTCTCCAGTATGTATGACAAAATGTCTTTTTAACTGTGATATAAATAGGAAACATTTTTCACAATGGGAGCAGCGGTGATGCTTCTTATCTTTGTAGTCTTTGTGTTTTTTCCCTCCAAATGTAGAAAATGTCTGCACTTCTGGAATCCCATCTGGATGAGACATAATAAAAGTTAGTTTGTTATCACCAGACTTAACTACACATACCCATTGCATTATTTTATTTGATTCATGAAATTGAAATTTGTCTGTAGTCCAGAAGAAACTGTAGACCATGGTTCAGTTTTCTTTGAAAACAGCCATTTCATCTTTTTCACTGATAAAAATTGTGCTGGAGGATGCAAGCATGTTTTATTTTCTGATTGTAAAACGAACTAACATCCTTTCAAATGTGGAGTTGCTTTTGATACTTCTCTGAACACATTCTCAGATGCATCTATCACATCCACAGACTTTTTGGCAGCAGCAGATGTACACAACCATTCAAAAGTTTGGTGTCGCATAGAAATCTTCTTGTTTTTATAAGAAAAGCAAAGTATTGTCCATTAAAATAACATCAAATTGATCAGGAATACAGAGTAGATATTGTTAATGTTGCAAATTACTATTGTAGCTGGAAATTGCAGATTTTCAATGGAATATCTACATAGACATACAGACACCCATAACCATCACTCCTGTGTTCCAATGGCACGTTGTGTTTGCTAATCCAAGGGCTGCATTTTATAAGGCTAATTGATCATTAGAAAAATACAAACACTGCACTGTGATGAAATTATGTCTGTAGGAAATAGTCAGAGGTAGGAGATGTGCTTTGGTGCAAAGTGGAGAATAAAAAGTAATACTTGGGTTCTTGTGATATTATAGTGAGGAAATGTAATGAAAGTAATACATGGCTGTGAGATTATAGCCATGAAATAGGCTATAATGAAAGTAAGCTTCAAATAACGCACGGTAGCACAGACCAAACCACACAAAGTGAGGGGAATAACATCTGGTTCCCACCTGGTCCATAATTGTTGTGGTAGTTATAATTATCTCATGAACAATATGTTACATGGGTCCACGTTCCAGGTGGTCTGTATTGTATTATATATTGTATTACAGGCTGTGGCTGCTGTTCCCGTGTCTCATTAACTACAATTAAGAAATAAAATACTGAAAAAACTGCTAAAACAGAGTTTTTGTCTTCCATAAATAATGCTGAGCCCTGACCACTATGAAAAACTAATGATGGACAGAAAACACTTGCACATCTTCTCACATGACGTTTTTACTGGAACCGAAGTTCAGTGTCAACATATGAGAAGCACAATCCACCTACCATAGGAAACCATCCGCCAGGGGCTGTTATTATCATATTAATTATTAAATTGACTAGTTTGTTAAAAGGGTGTTTTGGTCAGGGATGGTGGTGGGTGTTTCTCAAACTGGGGAAATGTGTTGTTTAGACAGGCATTTCCTGTATTTGTAATCTTACCCTTAACCTTCATCCTAATATCGGAACTGTGATGCCTAACCTTAACCTAACCTTATTCCTAGCCCTAATGTCAGTACCGTCATGGTTAACCTTAACCTAACCTTATTCCTAGCCCTAATGTCAGTACCGTCATGGTTAACCTTAACCTAACCTTATTCCTAGCCCTAATACCAGTACTGTCATGGTTAACCTTAACCTAACCTTATTCCTAGCCCTAATGCCAGTACCGTCATGTTTAACCTTAACCTAACACAAATGCCAGTACCGTCATGGTTAACATTAACCTAACTTATTCCTAACACAAATGCCAGTATCGTCATGGTTAACCTTGACCGGTAACCAACCATGTTATTCATAACAAGCCGTTTTTAATTTTCAGGACCAACATAATAAAGAAACGTTCAAGAGCAGCGTAATAGTGAGTCATTAACGACCATTAGCACAGCTGAAATGTTGATAGTGAGCGTAATTTCTCCAATTGATGTTCATTCTGAATGGATTCACTGTTTACACATTTGTTATATATGAACGTAATTCCTAAGAGGAATGGTTGGATGAACAGGTAGCAGGAAATAGCATATACTGCTTCCATGAGGAAAAAAAACACGAAAATCACATTAAACATTTATCATAAACTACTTCTTACCTTGATTAATTAAATCCCCAATCTCCTTCTCGTCACATTTAATATTATTCAGTCCCAGTGTTTGATCAGTGTTGATCTCCATCTTCTTCTCCTTTTTATCTTTAATGATAAAATTTAGTCCCAGTGATTGACTGCAGTCTTCCTGCTTCACTGATGTCATCTCTGAATCCACCAATGAACACTGAGCTTTACTGTCACAATCAGAATCCAGTGACTCCTGTTTGGGCTCAGTGTGGAAGGAGAGCAGCAGGCTGGGTTTGTCCTCCATCTGCAAGAAAAAAACACCTAATCAGACCCATACATGACTAGCATGTTTGATGGGAAGAAAAAGTTACAAAAATGACAAACACAATCACTTTGGGTAGTGACAACAAAATAAACAGCAATATTTAAAAGGGCAGTTCGTACAAAATTCATATTTTTCTGAAAGACCACTCACCAAAAGATAATCCTGAAGACAGTCATTTTTTCAAACAATCCATTATTCAGCTCTGTCCCAGTCTGTAATTGGCGATTTTAGCGTCATTAGCATCGTCCAAATTCATGAATGGAAACGGTTCGTACCCCTTTCGCAAAGCTGCATTTCAAGCAGAAAACTACTCCAAAACACTTCAAACTACATTCAGTAAACTGTCGCAGTAGCATTGATTTTTTTAAACTGTATACTGACGAAACAGGTGGCGAAATTGGCTGAATTCAAACTGGCACTAGCGAACTATTTCCTATAGCCACCATACACAGTGTCTGTTCTTTGGCAGTGATGTCATCGAGATTAGTGTGAACTTTAACCTCAACAAGCTATGTGAAGATAGGTTGCTTTGCCTAGCTGGCTAATTTTCATCAGTGGACATAATAATAATATTAGAAATAGAATAATATTTGTAATTGTGGAAAATGCCAAGGTTATAAGAAAGGTACAAGGGACATGAGAGCCAGGTCTGTTCATAGTTCTATCTCAACCCTATCACCAGGACGACGTACAACCTCCAGAAGTCAAGATCCTCCAGATCCCAATCACAACGAACGCAGCACTCCTTCCCGCTCCCAATCACTGAAATACTAAGCCTGTTCAAGAGTTTGTGATGGCTTTCTAATGTTCTTTGATCCTAGCATACCGTTATCTGATGCATTTGATAAAAAAACAGAACTTCTGGATTTCCTTTGGATCAACTTCTGCATGATCACATCTTGACCCCGCTGTTTGCCTACTCCCGGGGTATTTGGTTTGAAATTAAATTCTACCCGCTCTGCAATTGGGACAATACCTCTGTCTCTCCCAAGTCATATTGTGGGAGAATCAATGGAGCAACTTTGCCAACGAGACATACAATGTTTGTGAGAGACACTTTACAGAGCATCTTGACCCATGTTCACTTAGAAGAGGACTAAAGGTGAATGCAATTCCATCAAGTTACCCAGTTCAACCCGTGGAGACAAGACAGATTGTAAGTAATACTTCCGATTGCAATGTTATAATACACAAAGTACACATTGCCTCCGGATATTCTTGGCAAAGGATGGGGATTAACAGGTTCACCATAGCCTCCCTATAGCTGCTGGCATGCTTCTAGTCTGTCAATTCATCATCTGTGTTTTATGCCGGTTAGTACAAGAAAGGCTCTACTCCATGAAAAATGTTCTTCCTGCGCGTACTCCGAGTCAGACAAAATACATAGCCTATGCCTAACCAGTACACTACTTAACAAGGGGTGGTCAGTCAGTCAGGCACTCACTCAGTAAGAGACATTCGCTCTTCTAGGCCGGCTCCGCTTACGAGATCCAGCAAAACTTGCATTTCAGAGTATTACTGCCATATCTAGAAGTACTGCCATATCTTATTAAAAAGGTGAGGTTCTCCTGATTAAAATGATTTTCAAAAAATCTGAAAATATACATGTTAAGATATTTGTCTATAAAGATGTGTCTATATGCATGTCCATCCATAGGAAATCAATGGAAGGAGCTCAGAGTTCTAAAAATAAAAACGTTTTCTTGTGTGAAGACATGAAATCAGGCTAGACTGTCACGTTTTATTAAGAAGGTGAGGTTCTCCTGATTAAAATGATGTCCCAAAGAAAAACAATGGGCGGAGCTTAGATTTCCGAAGAGGAAATTGTTTTCGTGACTAGTATGTTATGACCGCAAAGCACGCTGGCCTCCTAATTAAAACGGTGTCATCTAGAAAAAAATATATATACACACACATTTTGAGGTATGTTATGAAGTACACAGGCAGGTCTGCACATGAAGCCTGTTTCCATGCAGCAACAAAGCGGCAGCAAGTGTTGCAAAATGAATCGTTCATTTTGAAATTGTAAAGGCTGACTGTGGATGACAATGAGTTTAAATAAAAAGTCTAAACAGTAGTTCAGTAAAGACACATGAAACACATGATCTTTGTATGACTTTGTCCCCCTTACACTAGTGGGGGCTGTATGGATAGCAGTAGTTTGCTTTTTGTTTTTATTTAGTACGTTCTAAAGACAAGATGGTGCCACAGTGCTCAACACAATTGATAGGAAGAGCCAGGATGAAAAATACCTAAAATAAGGCCTGTTTTTTCCCGATGTATTTAAAACTAAAACTACATATTAATATACCGGCCGCCAGAACGAATGCATTTAACTAAATTGTTAAGTAAATGTTTAAAATGTAATTCGTCCACCCTACCTCTGGTTTTCGTCCCTAACACGGGACTGGGGAACAAAAACGAAGTCCTCATTCTTGTGGTTGTGCGGAGCGAATATTCATTTTGATCGATATTTTAAAACACCATTCAACAGTTATCAACCTTCTACAAATAATGGGGTACCCCTTTTAACCAAAAGAGACCTCTGAAACGAGGAAGACAAACATATAACTCTTACCACGGTGCAGGTCTGTTCTTCCTCTATAACACGGACTGGGGAACAAAAACAAAGTCCTCTCTGATGTGGTTGTGCGGAGCGAACGTTCCAGGGAGGTCTAAAGCGGAGAAGGGGGAAAATGACGATCAACGTTGCTAGTTGATCAGAGATCAGTCGACGTTTCTTCAGTAACACTCAGAGGAAACCACAGAATTCACTGGTATCGGGGGTCACTATCTGAGTTCGCCCTATCTTTTCTAAACAGAACAGTACTCTGCCCGACGTTACACTGTTTAACGTGTACGGTAGAAAGCTAGCAAGCTTGTATAGACTAAAAGCTAACAGTGAACGACAGAGCGGTAACTGTTTATATGTCGTCACAAGAGTTGCTGTGTAATTTCATCACACGGAAAAGTAGGAATAAAAACTTAATTTATCTACTCATATATAGAATTACTGTTTAGTAACAAAAAAACAATCACTGCCGTCCCTCACCGAGGAATAACAAACCTCTCTGCACCTTTTTAAAAATGTTTATATGGCGGTTGGCAGCCAACGTTTCCGGTGCATTAGCGCCACCAACTGGACTGGAGTATGGACCAGAGATTTTAAAGGCCTATATCCGAGAGGCATTCAGCTGCAGCCCCGCGGACTCGGCTGGCTAAATGTCATCCGGCTAAAACTCATCCTTCTGTTTCGTCATTTCCATTCCAGTCTTATGTAGAAACCTCGCAGATTAAACCAGGTAAGAAAATTATGAAACTTTAGATAATTAAGTCAGCATTCAAATATATATTTTCTCTATCGAAACCGCTAGCTAGTTAGTAACATTGTTTGTCTTAGTTCAAGGTACTGTGTCAGGTCACTTGTAAAACAGACCATTGTTTCATGTTTGCTACTGTAGCAACGTGTAGCTACACTACAATACTATATATAGTCGTGTAGCTACACGTTGTTTATAACGAAAGTTATGTAAGTAGTTACTGGTTTACGTTAACTTTGAGAAAAATTATTGCAGAAGTGATTTCACACTTAAAATACACGGACAGCATTGATTAAACAAAAAATACTCTGTGCAGAATACTCTTAATCATGGGATTGTCGGGAACTATTAATGGTATATTTATTTAATTGAGGCCTTACAGTTATTCTGAAAAAAAATCAGGATGTTTGTGAATTAAACTGTCGACGTGTCAGGTGTTTTTAAAATATATAAACTATTTTATTTTATAAATATTTAAAGAGTCTTCATGGACAACTCCAGTGTGGTCATAGTCTATAGAATCTAAATGAGTCAATACAGATATTAACCAGTTTATTATACACAAACATGATAGGTAGTGCATAACTTATTTTTACTAAATTCGATCCACATGTTGAATTCACTGCCTGGTAACTTGCAAATCCTTGAGGGATGTGGTGAGCACTCAGGAGTTTAGACAGCTGGCCCACTTTGGCTGGCTGAAGAGTATTTTCTAAATAGTTAGAAAAGTAATTCAACTTTCAGGCAATCAACACTTATACTATACTGTTAAGTATTATTAAATGTTTTTGACAGTTTAAATGTAAGTTAGACATAAAAAGTATTTTCACTTATCAAACTTGTGTTCAGGGTGGCAGTGGTACAGCATTATAATGTGTTAGATCACAGTTGATTGATATGACAGTAATTTGTCTGCTGGTAGAATTTCACCTGTTTCAAGTATTATGTTGTGTTGGGTAGTATTGTAAATATAAGCATGCTCATTCTAATCCTCTGTTCTTGATTTAGGTGTGGTGGACCTCAACAAGATGCCCTGGGCTGTACAGGAAGAAATGTGTCGCATTTGCAGTGCTTTTTTTACAGACTGTGTGGGATACTGCAGTAACGGGAAGCGTGGGGTTCTCCGGGGATATTTTATGGACACCTGATTTCCTGGACAGTGCCCAGAAAGTCAATTTTAGGGCAGGAGAGTGGACTGTGTATCAGGCTTTTTTATTGTTTATTTATACAAGAGTAAAGAGTTTTAAGAGTTTATTTGGTGTTGGGCTTGAATCCTTGGGAAATTGTCCAATCATTTTGGCATATCTAGGCAAATAATATAATTGTCGATGTACTGTTTTTAATTCTATTATGTGTAAGTAGGACTGCACGATTTGGATAAAAATTGAATAGTGCTTTCTTTAACAAATATTGCATTTGCGACTCATTTGATACTTTCAAACATGGGTGTAAACAGCGTAGATAATCTCACTTAAAAATAGAGATCATAGCCTACATAGAATAACCACGCTATTGTGTATAGGACAATATATTGGTGCCATTCGTTAACTTGAAGCATGCGTCTTCTCTAGCAGTTGCAGTGTTAACTCAAACTTTGAAAATCCATCAAGCACTGAAATTAAATTAGTCCAGGTAATTAAGTAATCTCCAAAAAAACGACAGCACCTGCAAGAAAAACTATTACGGACGTATGATGCGTGCCCGTAGCCACGCGTGAAGCGCATCTCATTCAGTTTTTGGAGCTGAAAATCGCATACATTGGTGATTTGAAATTGCACGTCAGTATCGCAAATTTCGATTATAATTCGCTTAATCGTGCCGCTATATGTATAATGGTTTTAACAAGCTAGTTTTAGCAAGAGGTAGATGTAAGGAGAATTATGAAACGGAAGTAAACCACGGTGGAATTGTCCAAATGTTGCTAAGGTTACTCAAGTGACAGCAGTTTGGAATTGCGAGGAGTGGGTCCAGAAATGATGAAACTGAAGTGACGAAACAGAAGTATGAGTTTTAGTCAGTTAGCCAGCCGAGTCCAAGGCCCAATCCCAATGCCCCCCCCCCCCACCCAAACCCTAAGCCCTGAACCCTCACAGACTTCCCACATGACATATCCCTTAATTAGGCTTTTCTAAGAATGAGGGGATCTGGGACACCCCAAAATCATGATCTCAATCAAACCAAAAACTGCAGACAGTGCCTTCCCACACGATCAACCTGCCTTAAAATATCTAATGAAACGCAGCCTAATGTGGTCATCGATTGCTGCCTTGAAAAGCTTTCTGCTACGAAGATCAGTGAAATGTAGGCTAACCCGTTAATAACGGAGTGAAGAGCAGAGCTCTCAACAAGCAAGCAAGTCGCAGCAATAAGAATCGAGAAAGTGCGCGTTCACGCGAAGGGGGTGGGGGGTGGGGGGCTTTCGGCACAACACTAGCCAAGAAGAGCGAATGGCGCAATCCCAATGTCCCCCCTAAATCCTGAACCCTCACAGACTTTACTGACGTCACCTGGTAAGTGATTGAGTGCAAGAGGCTGCTAGGGCTCAAAATGCTGTAATGGGACAGCACTTTGCGACTTTATGTTACCTTGACGACGCTGAAACATGTTGCACACTACTGTGGGCTTGGGACTTTCTATTTTACGTTTTTTACTTTCTTCGCGGCCAAGGCACTTAATAGACCGACTCCCTGATTTATATGTCTTGCAGGCTCTTCCCTACAGAGTGGACAAGAGGTAATTGTCAATAACAATCTATATTTGTCAATAATCAATGCACTATTTTTGGTCAAAACATGATTGTTAAGCAAAAACTAAAATAAATAGTTGAATATACTAGGTGTGTCATTACTCTGATTTCATGTGTTCTATGTGCCATCTTAAATCCTTGTTAATGTAGTGCAGTTTACCGTTCTCTTATAAAGCGGGTTTTCCGGGATTTTTCTCCTGGTAACCCCGTGTTTCACGTCACAATGCTATGAACTGTGGGCAGTTCCCTTAGGCAAAGTCTGCAGAAATGCGGACTTACGAGAAGGGTGCATAAAGGGCTCAAAATGTCTGCGAAAGAGCCCTCGCGCACTTGACGATTTGACAGTGGGACAGCCCTAAGCCCTCAGACTTAGCAAGAACGCACTTCAAAGTCCGTGAGTCTGTGAGTGTGGACATTGGGATTGGGCCCAAGTACCCCTGACTGCAGTGTGCAGTTCTGGGCGAGGATCAATGTGGGCGGAGTCAAACGTTTGACTCTGCCTACATTTGACCCCGCACACCATTTTTTGTCCATCTGAGGTTTGACAGGCACAGAGTTAATACAAAACACACACTTTGGTACATGTTGAATACAAACGTAGTTCATTTTTGAAAATAGTAAGAAATATTACATAAAATGATACCTGCCAGAGTATGTAACCTCTTGAGCAAAGGTTACGCTCTGCTCTACCGCACCACATCGTTCCCATCGCTCTGCTGAAAACCGCTATTCGTTCACAGAAAAAATAATTGCCACTCTACATTTGCTCCATTCATTTTTTGTTTTGTCATAATTCAAACAAAATCTGTCAATTTTGTGATTACGTGTGATAATTATGTTCTTATATAACCAAGCCATACAGTATTTTAATGACGTTTAGCTTGTTTTTTAACATGAAAGGATGAGGATACAAAGAAATCATCATTTAAAATAGTCTACAGATCTGTCTATCGGTCTTTTAGCCAAAATGTATACACCCAAACAAGTACTGCTATATTATTTGTTTTATTAATTTTATATAAAATATTAAAGCATTTCTGATGCACTATCGGCTGGCAAGAAAATCAGATGCTCAGCATTTTTAAACAACATTTTGCCTATAGAATATATAAAATAGTACATTTACTTGCTTTGAATTCAATTAAATTGAAATGAAAAAAGCTGTATTAGCACGCAGCCAAAAAGAAAAAAAATATATTCAATCAATAGGCTACATGTCAGGAAACTGCAAATCTTAAAAACGAAAATCTAAAACTGAGTTGAAATTAACAGGTTTTGAGAAATGTCTGTCCATCGTAACTTGGAAAACACTTATAGAAACACGAGTTTGACCAGAGTCTGTGGCTTCAGGATGATGTAATCGTGCATGATGCATTTCTTATTTCTGTACTTTATGGCTGCAACCATCGCTCCTTTTGTGTCCAGCGAAGGACCGTTGCAGCTGTGTAAAGTACGAACGGTCGCATATGTCTCTAAACTGGATCATCCCTTATCACCCACTCGGCTTTAAATCTAAGATCAAAGACAGCAGCTGGGACAAGATGCTTATATTAAACATACCGCTTGTAACGAGTAGAAACATTCTCTTATAGTGTCGTTTTTCAATAATATATAAGCAAATTAACAGATAACTACTACCACATTTAATGTGTGTGTGTGTGTGTGTGTGTGTGTGTGTGTGTCTCCACACACACACACACACACAGACACACAGACACACACACACACACACACACACACACACACACACACACACACACACACAAGTTTGCATACCCTGGCAGAAATTGTGACATTCTGGCATTGATTTTGAAAATATGACTGATCATGCAAAAAACTCTTATTTAAAGATAGTGATCATATGAAGCCATTTATTATCACAGTTGTTTGGTTCCCTTTTAAATCATTATGATAACAGAAATCACCCAAATGGCCCTGATCAAAAGTTTACATACCTTTGAATGTTTGGCCTTGTTACAGACACAGAAGCTGACACACGCAGGTAAAAATGGCAATTAAAGGTGAATTCCCCACATCTGTGGCTTTTTAAATTGCAATTAGTGTCTGTGTATAAATAGTCAATGAGTTTATTAGTGCTCACGTGGATGCACTGAGCAGGCTAGATACTGAGCCATGGTGAGCACAAAAGAAGTGTCAAAAGACCTGCGTAACAAGGTAATGGAACTTTTATAAAGGTGGAAAAGGATATAAAAAGACATCCAATGCCTTGCAAATGCCAGTCAGTACTGTTCAATCACTTAGTAAGAAGTGGAAAATTCAGGGACCTCTTGAAACCAAGCCAAGGTCAGGTAGACCAAAAAAGATTTCAGCCAAAACCGCCAGAAGAATTGTTCGGGATACAAAGAAAAACCCACAGGTAACCTCAGGAGAAATACAGGCTGCTCTGGAAAAAGATGGCGTGGTTGTTTCAAGGAGGAAAATACAATGATACTTGAACAAAAATGAGCTCCATGGTTGTGTTGCCAGAAAGAAGCCTTTACTGTGCCAATGCCACAAAACAGCCCGGTTACAATACGCCGACAACACCTTGACAGGCCTCAGCTTCTGGCACACTAATTTGGAGTGACGAGACCAAATTAGTGAGCTTTATAGAGTGAGCTCTATAGTGAACCGTAATAGAGCTTTACGGTTACAACCATAAGTGCCATGTTTGGAGAGGGGTCAACAAGGCCTAGAGTGAACAGAATACCATCCCCACTGTGAAGCATGGTGGTGGCTCACTGATGTTTTGGGGGGGGGGGGGGGGAGCTCTAAAGGCACAGGGAATCTTGTGAAAATTGATGGCAAGATGAATGCAGCATGTTATCAGAAAATCCTGGCAGACAATTTGCATTCTTCTGCATGAAAGCTGCACATGGGACGCTCTTGGACTTTCCAGCACGACAATGACCCTAAGCACAAGGCCAAGTTGACCCTCCAGTGGTTACAGCAGAAAAAATATATAATCATTTATCTTATAGGCCTACAGAATATACAGTTGTGCTCAAAAGTTTGCATACCCTTGGAAAATTGGTAATATATGTACCATTTGTAAAGAAAACGTGTGAGCAGGCAAAATACGTCTTATTTCTTATGGGATTCACATTCAAGTAGGTCATAATAGAATGGCACAATCATAAAACAAAACATGGCAACAAAGAAAAAAATGAACTGTCCCCTGTTCAAAATTCTGCATACCCTTATTTCTTAATACTGTGTATTGCCCCCTTTAGCATCAATGACAGCTTGCAGTCTTTTGTAGTAGTTGTCTATGAGGCCCGGAATTCCTGCAGGTGGTATTGCTGCCCATTCGTCTAGGCAAAATGCCTCCAGGTCATGCAAAGTCTTTGGTCGTCTTGCATTAAGAGCATGTTTGAGATCTCCCCAGAGTGGCTCGATGATATTAAGGTCAGGAGACTGTGATGGCCACTCCACAACCTTCACCTTTTTTTGCTGTAAAAACTTCAAACCTTCAAACCACTGTAAAACTTCAAACCAGATGCAGTCTAAAACAAGCTTGCCTACTTATTGAATCTTTGATTTGGTGAAAAAGATCTTTACTGATATTAATAATCAATAAAATACACATCATTCAGTACATCTTTTTCAAAAATGGTCATAGAAACTAACAATTTCCTGACTAAAATATCGCTAGAACCCAAGTATGACTTCTTATTCTCCCCTACACAAGAAAGCACATCTTCCTCTGCCTATTTCCTGCAAAGACAATTTCATCACAATACAATGGTGCAATTTGGCCCCCTTATTAGATTCAATCAATACTTCAGTATTATTGGCTAGTTTATGATTATACCCTGCTTGAATAAATAAAGGAAAGCTCCAAAACCCGATCATAGCAAATTTTCTAGTCTGCTGACCACCTGGAGACACACACCACATCACCATGGCAAACTCAGCTCACTGATTCTAATTTTAACTCAAATCAACACTAATATTAGTTACACTAATTCATGTGAATAAACAGTGTAGATAAATCTGCTGCTGTCAAAAAAGTCTTAGGATGTGATGGATGGATCAGAGAATATTTTCAAAGTATTACAACCCTGTTTCCAGAGAAATAGTGATGAATGTAAAGAAAAATAGAATGCAATAGTGTGCAAATCATTGTAACCCTATATTCACTAGAACGCAGACAACTTAAATGTTGAAACAGAAAAAAGTTATTGTTCCTTGACAAATATATGCCCACTTTGAATTTGAGGCCAGCAACACCTTTCAAAGCAGGGACAGAGGCAACGAAAAACTGGAAAAGTTGTCTAATGCTAAAAAAGACCTGATGGATCATCTCAAAACTAATTAGGTTGATTGGCAACAGGTCAGTAACATGATTGGGTATAAAAAAAAGCACCCCAGAGAGGATGGGTCTTTCAGAAGTAAAGATGGGGAGGGGTTAACCACTCTGTGAAAGACTGCACCACCAAAGTGCAACAATTTAAGAATAACATTTCTCAACGTAAAATTGCAACAAGTTTGGGGATCTAATCATAATCTACAGTACATGATATAATTAAAAGACTCAGAGAATCTGGAGAAATCTCTATATGCAAAGGGACAGGGTTGAAAACCAATATTGGATGGCCGTGATCTTCAGGCCCTCAGTCAGCACTGCATTAAAATCAGACATTTCTGTATGGGCTCAGGAACACTTCTGAGAACCATTGTCTTTGAACACAACATGTTGCTGCATGCACAAATGCAAGTTACAACTCCACCATGCAAAAAAGAAACCATATATAAAAATCCAGAAACTCTGCCGCCTTCTCTGGGACCGAGCTCATTTAAAAAGACCTGAGGCAAAGCAGAAAACTGTATGGTGCCATCCAGACATCTTTTTCAGGGCAGGCCTTGCTTTTTCATATGTATTCTTGCTTATTTCATATGTATTCTTCCAAAAACAATAAAATATCTGTTTCAACATTTTATATATTGACATTGTACTGTTCTCAATTAAAGATAAATGATTTGCACATAATTTCATTGTTTTTATCTGCATTATATGCAGCATCCTAACTATACTGCTCAAAAAATTTAAGGGAACACTTAATCATCACAGTATATCTGTCCAGTTGGGAAGCACATGTGATTACGAATCAATGTCACCTGTTTTGGTGCATGAACATGACAATAGGTGCACTGGAGAGGCAACAGCAAGACAACCCCAAAAAAGGGAATGGTTTTGCAGGTGGTGGCCATGGACAATTGCTCTCACCTTATCCTTCTCCTGACTGATTCTTTTCTAGTTTTGCATTTTGCTAGTGCCCTTATCACTACTGGTAGCATGAGGCGATACCTGCAGCCCATTCAGGTTGCACAGGTAGTCCAGCTCCTCCAGGATGGCATATCCATATGTGCCGTCGCAAGAAGGTTTGCTTTGTCTCAAGAGCATGGAGGAGATACCAGGAGACGGGCCGTTACACAAGGAGAGCTGGATAAGCCCGTAGAAGGGCATCAACCCAGCAGCAGGACCGGTATCTGCTCCTTTGTGCAAGGAGGAACAGGAGGAACACTGCCAGAGCCCTACTAAATGACCTCTAGCGGGCTACTGGTGTGCATGTTTTTGACAGTTTCTGATCAAACTGTCAAAAACAGACTCCATGAGGGTGGTATGAGGGCCCGGACGTCCTCTAGTAGGACCTGTGCTCACAGCCCAGCACCGTGCAGCTCGAATGGCATTCACCAGAGAACACCATAATTGGCAGGTCCGCCATTGCCATTGGCCGTTCTCTTCACAGATGAGAGCAGGTTCACATTGAGCACGTGACCGGCACAAAAGATTCTGAAGGCGCTGTGGTGAACGTAATGCTGCCGTAAGCATCATCCAGCATGACCAGTTTGGTGGTGGGTCCGTGATGGTCTGGGGAGGCATATCCTTGGGGGGGTGCACAGACCTCCACGTGCTAGCCAACGGTACCCTGACTACTGTTAGGTACCGGGATGTAATCCTCAGACCCATCGTCAGACCTTAAACTGGTTCCTCCTGGTGCAGGACATGTGGCCAGTGTAGGCAGTTCCTGGTTGACAAAGGCATTGATGCCACTGACTGGCCTTCACATTCCCCAGACCTGAATCCAATTGAGAACCTCTGGGACATGCATCTGAAGCCGCCATGTATCAGTGCATCCGATGCCACCAAGTAGTGCCACAGACTGTCCAGGAGCTCACTGATGCCCCGATTCAGGTCTGGGAGGAGATCCCCCAGGACACCATCTGCCGTCTCATCAGGAGCATGTCCAGACATAGCTGGGAGTGCATACAGGCACATGCGGGCCATACACACTACTGAGTCACATTATAAGATGCTGTGATGAAATTCATGGATATTGGAACAGCCTGTGATTTCAACTGTTTACTTTGATTTTCGGTGCAAGTGAATCCAGCCTTCAATTGATTGGTGATTTTGGTTTCCATTGGCCATTGTTAAGTCATTTTGTTCAACGAATTACACAATGTACAATAAAGACTTTGATCTTTAATATATTTTGTTAATAAAGACCCGATGTGTGATTTAAGTGTTCCCTTAATTTTCTTGAGCAATGAATTTTGGAAACGGGGCTGTTTTTTCCCCCGGGAAATTTTAGTTTTTCTTTTTTATCGCTCTCACCCCTTGTACAAAGTATCGGCTTTTCACACTTTATTACATTCCTCACAGCCATTTGTGACATACAATCACTTACAATCTCCCTAGATATGCTGCAAGTAGTCTCTCTTGATCTCCTTGAAGAGTTAGTTGAAGTCTTCCAAAGGTTCCTCCTCACTGGGCTCGTAGATGAGGACGGGCGGGGAGTCTGACATTACTATTTCACCCCAGGTATCAAGTGGCTTCTCCTTGACCAATTCCTCTTTAATGATCACTTGTTCCAAAACAGCTCACTTCCTGTTCTTTTCCCTGTTTCTAAACAGCTTGTGCTGGTTACATATTAAGTATTAGGTCTCCTTCCTTTAAGTATTAGGCTACTTGACAGAGAAATTCTTTCCAGAATCGTAACAGAAGTAAGGCTTATCTTGTGTGCGCTTTCTGATGTCGCACAAGAAAATCCATCTGATTTAGTGAAACTCTTCCCAGAGTCAGAACAGGATTAAGGCTTCTCTCCAGTATGCATTCGCTGGTGATTTTTAAGGGTACTTAAGCGAGATAAATTCTTTCCACAGTCGGAACAGGAGTAAGACTTCTCTCCTGTGTGCACTTTCTGATGCTGAGCAAGTCCATCTGATTTAGTGAAACTCTTCCCACAGTCAGAGCAGGAGTAAGGCTTCTCTCCAGTATGTATTCGCTGGTGATTTGTAAGGGTACTTAAACGAGAAAAATTATTTCCACAGAATGAACAGAAGTATGGCTTCACTCCTGTGTGCACTTTCTGATGCTGAGCAAGTCCATCTGATTTAGTGAAACTCTTCCCACAGTCAGAACAGGAGTAAGGCTTCTCTCCAGTATGTATTCGCTGGTGAAGTTTAAGGTTACTTAAAATAGAGAAATTAATTCCACAGTAGGTACAGGAGTATGGCTTCTCACCTGTGTGCACTCTCCGGTGAATAGTAAGTTCACATGATCTCATGAAACTCTTAACACAGTCAGAACAGGAGTAAGGCTTTTCTCCGGTATGTATACGCTGGTGAACTTTAAGACTACTTAAATGAGAGAAATTAGTTCCACAGACAGTACAATAGTAAGGCTTCTCTCCTGTGTGCACTCTCTGATGTCGAGCAAGAGCAGATGATTTAATGAAACTTTTCCCACAGTCAGAACAGGAATAAGGTTTCTCTCCAGTATGTATGACAAAATGACGTTTCAACCGTAATATAGATAGGAAACATTTTTCACAATGGGAGCAGTGGTAAGACTTCTTATCTTTGTAGTCTTTATGTTGTTTTTCTCCAAATGTAGAAAATGTCTCCACTTCTGGAATTCCACCTGTGTGGCAGACATCAGAAAAGTTAGTTAGTTATCACCAGACTTAAATGCATACTCATTCCAATATCTAATTTGATTCTTCAAATTGAAATTTCTCTTTAGTCTAGAAGAAACTGTAGACCATGGTTCAGTTTTCTTTAAAAACAGCCATTTCAAACTGCTTTCATCTTTTTCACCGATAGCTAAAAATTGTGATGGAGGCATGCAAGGATGTTTTATTGTAAAATGAACCGCCATCCTTTCAAATGTGGAGTTGATATTGATATTTCTCTCCACACATTATCTGATGCATCCATCACATGCACAGACATTTTGGCAGCAGCAGATATACACAACCGTTCAGGGTTTTTCAGCAGTAGATATATGCAGGGTCTGCTTATTCTCTTAAACTATGGTAAGGTTGATTTAAAAATTTAGAATCAGTGAGATGAGTTTGCCATGTTGATGTGGTGTGTCTCCAGGAGGTCAGAACACTAGAAAATTAGCTCTGATCGAGAGATTTCCAGATGCTGTTGTGTTGAGCTTAATAGTTTTACAGTTGTTGTACAGGTTTCCTTTAGAGGCTCAAGCAAAGTATATTCATATACTAGCTAATATGATTGAATTATTGATTGAAACTAATAAGGGGGCCAAAATGCAGCTATGTGAAGACATTATGGAAAAAGGAAAAAGGTAGCGAAAGGAGATCCCTATGTGCTTTGGTGCAAAGCGGAGATCTCTGGTGATTTATCTCCTTCCTTCTACACACACTGAAATAATCTGTTTTGTGCAGCGGGAGAACAAGAGTTCGGAGAAACTGTTGTTTCGAACGCAGTAAGAACATCTGTGCTTCTCGTATAGCTTGTGGGCATAGTGTGTATTGGTGGCTCAGATTAATATGACAGTGCAATCTGTGTTTCTCAAATCGCATGTAGAAAATAGCACAACAAGCTAAATATCCTTAAAAAAAGATACGGTACCCTGACAAATTATTTGTCATTTGTCCAACAAAACCAAAAAAAGGAACATTAAACATTCTTGATAAACTACTTCTAACCTTGATTAATGAAATCCCCAATCTTCACCTCCTCATCCTCTTCACATTTAATCTCATTCAGTCCCAGTGTTTGACTGCAGTTTTCCAGCTTCACTGATGTCATCTCTGAATCCACCAATGAACACTGAGCTCCACTGTCACAATCAGAATCCAGTGACTCTTGTTTGGGTTCAGTGTGGAAGGAGAGCAGCAGGCTGGGTTTGTCCTCCATCTGCTAAAATAAAGATAAATCAGACACATACATGAATGATAAACATGTTGGATGGGAATAAAAACATTTTTTTTTAAATGACCAAAACAATAATTTTGGTTCACGACGACAAAATAAACAGCAATATTTAACAGTAGGGCATTGAGAAATTTAGAATTTTCCTTAGTTTTCTGTTTGGAATTGGACTCTCTTCCCAATACAACTTCTGATGATGTTCAAACACAAACATTTTCTTCTCATGTCCCCACATTAGTAACTTATGGTCATTGATGCACATGATGAATAAGTATTTGACTCTATTCTGTTTAAAAGACAAAAAAATTTTTTTATATATAAACCATGATACGTTTTTAATTAACCATTTGAGGATTCTTGCTAAATATTTTATTTATGTACATCATTCCCCAAATGAAATGCAAGTGTTTTATTTACAACTAAAGTTTTCAGTGTTTTTCTAATCCTTTTACAAGGCCTTCATTAAATCAAATATAGGAGGAAGTTATAAAACAAATAAAAACATGCAAAATCTAGAGGATTTTCATAACATAATTTTTAAGGCTGTTGAAGAAGTATTCCAGGGTATCGTGAAGCTGGTTGAGAGACATTTCAGTAATTCTGTAAATGTTAATGGAAATTGTAAAGAAGTTAATTTATCAGTAACGTTGTGAATGCTTAGCTTGCCAGAGCTGCTCAACTACACACAAACTCAATACGCTCAAGTAGATAGTTTGATGGTGAAAAACTATATTAACGTTAACTCATTCCTGTATTCAAGATGAACTATTTCTCAATGAAAAACTTAACTCTATGAAGATAAACCCAAGTTAATGGCAAATTTGTATATTAACGTATCGAGCTGTGTCCTCTTCATCTACTGTCATGAAGGCTAAGTGTTACCAGATGGGTAGTTCTCCCCCACAATTGGGCTATTTTTAATGGGCTTGGGCGGGTCGATTTACAGATAGGGTTGTATATGTAGCAGGTATGGAAAAGTGTTTGTATTCCACCAAATATCCCTCATTTTACTCTGCATTAATTTTTGTTTATTTGCTCCTTATTCAATGAAGGGACTGGGTATGTAGTTTGCATGGGTAATGCGCCCCCTGCTGGTCGTTGTGTGTACGTACGGTTTGTTTTCCCGGCTTTCATCAGACGATGTTGGATCTGGCCGAGAGCGGCGTGTGTTGAGGGCATACGACCAACGCTGTGATTTTCTCTTTTCTAAAACACTGAAAAGACAATGTTGGACCTGGCCGAGAGCGCAATAAATGTCCTGTGCCAAAGCCCGAGTCTCCAGTCGTCTGCTTCACACGTTAGAAACAACGCAGGTAACTGGTACTGAGGCCAGGCCGGTTACATATAGAAGACATAACATTTGTGCAGAATTCACGGTTTACTGTCAATGATCTGGCAACCTTGCATACAGGACCTTACCCGTCCTGACGTCGCGGAGATGAGTAACGTCGGAAAAACAAGTGGATCCTAGTTCTTTTACACCCAAACATGTTAAAATAGTTAAATAAACCTTAACGCCTAAACTACATCCAATCCACATAACATTTGTTAACGTTTCAGATGATGTCTCGTAGAATCACCGATTTTTTTCAGTAGAGTTCACAAGACAGACGAAGATGACTGGGGAAAAGACGAATAGATTAGGGCAGTGTTTCTCAACCCTGCTCCTGGACGCAACCCACACTGCATGTTTTAGATCTCTCCCTGCCCCAACACACCTGATGTAGCTCATCAAGGACTTGACAATGAGCTGATCGTTTGATTCAGGTTTGATAAAGCAGGGAGAGATGTAAAACATGCAAGGTGGTGGCTCCAGGAGCAGGGTTGAAAAACAGTGGATTAGGGTATGTAGGCTACTGTCCCCAACATTTTATATGCAATGTACAGTGTAAAAATATACAATATATTTAAGTCACTAACAATATAAATATATGAACGTGAAGATGCTGGATCAGAGCAAGCAGCACAGCCAAGTACAGCTGAAGGAAGTCGAAAGGAGGGAGATAAATGATGGTGTGGCATCAAGGCAAGGATGGAGGAAAAATACAACAACAAAGCTGCTATATAAAGGCCCAGAGGCGTTGCTAGGATCACAATACATTCGGGGCTTAGACCCCCCTCCAGGTGGAACATTTTTCGTGGAAGTCCCTATGGCACTGTGCTGTCTCATGTGTTGAAATAAGTTTGTAGTGATGCCGCATGTTGTTCTAACCACCGTCTTACGAGTTTTTAATATTAGGCCTACATTTGTTTGTGACATCTCTCTGGAACCCGAAATACTCCCAAACTTCAGAAGATGAATTATTTCTTGGCACCAATTCATCCCTAGTCTCTATCACATTGTTCTCTCCCTAACAGCACGCCAAATATGAATATGATTATAGCGAAGAGGGCACACCAGTAAAAAGTAATTATTTTGATTGAGCGTAAAAATAAAATAAATAGCTAAAATCGCATCTTTCTGCATTTTAGAAATTGTACATGTACAAATTGCAATTTCAATATGATTCTGATTAATCGTGTAGCCCTACTCTTCAGCTCCACATCTTATATTGCTCTTAGAATAATGATTTAAAAAAATTATCATATATCCATAGACACCAGGAACAGATGCCATCAATGACAAGCCCTGTAACCGATGCGCTCACTCTCTTTCTCTTGGCGGGCTCACAGGAAATGTGCATATTCCAAATAGTGCAAAGTAGATCTGCTGCTTGAATGACACACAGAGGACCCAAAACATTTGTGTTTTTTAATCAACAATATATTTTTTGAGGTCTTTAATGCATGATCAGAATTACCGATGAATAGATCAGTGGCTATTTTTTTATGATTTTCTTTGTAAAAAAAGATATGAATAATTTGAGATCCGGGGCTATTCATAAAAGATCCGGCTATAGCCCCGGATACCCGGGCCTAACGACACCCATGTATACAAGGCTGTACTATATAGGTCTACAGCTCTGAAGCATTTTAATGCAAGTTAAATGAAGAACATACTATAACAACGAAAACAATAATATTGACTGTGATCAATTATAAAGCTTGATGAGTGATTTCATATCGTTTGTGATTCCTAAATATTGTAATAAATACAGTTTTGATGCTCAATGGCAAAATGTTTTTGGGTGGCTCAGACATAATGAACAGGGAATGACATGCTCTGTATGAAGCATTGTGGAGGCAATGTGTTTGGGGGCTTAGGAAAACAGCCAAGCAGAAACTATAGGCTGGATGCACTTCAATCCAATAAAACGTCTAATATGTAACATGTTAGAATGTGAAGAATAGATTTATTGCTTGTATTTATGTTGCTATTGTTTTAGGGAGGACATTGTAGCGTGCATTAGCTGCTCAGGTGGACATGGACATCCGGGCAGATTTAACACTATAATAGTTTTCTTTTTCAAGTGACCAGATATACAAAGTATATTACAGAGGGGCGTCCGGTAGAGAGCGAGGTAGCGGGGGTTGGGGTACCGCCTTTGACTAATTTTCAATCAGGAAAAACCCTGTACACTGCCATCACAGAGTCCATCCTGACCTCCTCCATCACCGTCTGGTACGCTGCAGCCAATATCTATGGTTATATCGTCGTCAGTTTGTTTGGCAAGTTCTTTGACAGTGCTTGACAGCGTGTTTTTGTGTTTTCATGTGGACAGGGTTTTTTTGTTTTTTTTTTTAAATAGGGCTTGTATGGACAGGATTTTTTTTTTAAGAACTAAGGAGGAAAAATACAGTTTTAAAAAATACCCATGTACGTGTGGACTGGGCCTTATTCAGCAATAAAACCCTTTCTAATTCTGAATTAATCGATACTGATATTCGTTGCCAACTATTTTCATTAAGGACAATATTGATTAGTTATTGCAGCCCTATAGGCCTTTATTATTTGTCTTTTCTTTCACTTTATAATATGCATTATATATTTGTATTTAATAATTATCTTACCTATTGTACAGAATTATTTTAACTAGGCTATTATTGGTGTAACCCCCCTAATGGAACCTTACTAATAAAGAACACTTCAAAGAACAGCAAGGTGGCAATAACAACCGATATGTATTAAGAAAATATTAAATACAATACAAATCAGATTTTAAATTAATAATGAATAGTACATACACCACTATAAATGAAGTAATTCATTTTAGAAATCGAAAGACGTCATACAAAACGCCATTCAACAGTTATCAACCTTCTACAAATAATGGGGAACCCCGTGCAACCAAAACAGACCTCTGAGGACAAATATATAACTCTTACCACGGTGCAGGCCTGGTCTTCCTCCATAACACGGACTAGGGAGCAAAACCAAAGTCCTCACTCTGGTTGTGCGGAGCGAATGTTCCAAGGAGGTCTAAAGCGGCGCAGGTGAAAAAAATGAAAAAAGTTGCTAGTTGATCAGAGACCAGTCGACGTTTCTTTATTAATACTCAGAGGAAACCACAAGATTTCTGGGGTCGCAATCTGAGTTCGCCCTATCTTTTCTAAACAGTACTCTGCCCAAAGTTACACTGTTCATTAACGTGCACGGTAGATAGCCAGCAAGCTTGGCTTGACTAGCCAAGCGCTAAGAGTTAAAGGCGATTTAGTTAACATCCCTATCTCCTGAAAGACACAGCAGTTAACCGTTAACTTGTCATCACTAGAGTTGCTGTGTAGTTTCGTCACACGGGAAATTATCAATAAACATTGAGTTCATCTACTTATAATTACGGTCAAGTAACAAGACAATCACTGCTGCCCCTCACCGTGAAATACATCTGACCTCTGCATCATCTTCCTCCCTTTTCCCCCAAAACACCACCCAGTGTTCTACCTTGCTATTGGCGGAAACAGACTGGACATGTTTTCTAACCAATCAACACTCCCATTTGTACCAAATTCCTTACTTTTGTGGTTCTGGTAGACGTAGCTCCGTGTGTTTGTACAGAATCTTTTTTATTCATTCAGTACTAAAAAAACCCCCCGACTTTTCGGGATTGGGACAACGCCAACGCATCGAGGCTTGCTTCGAAATTTCAACTCCTTATCTTCTTCCTCTTCTTCCGGTTTTGGTTGGCACTGGCAGATCGCATCCAAATGAAGATATATATACCGCCACCTACTGCATTGGAGTGTGCCTCCCTACTTCATGTCCTCCTTCCCTTTCCCACCCCCAAGAACATCACCCAGGTCCCACCCCGCTTAGCCTCCATTACCTTGTCATACAATCTCTCCCTATCACCATCATACCTTTCACAGAAAAACAGTACATGTTCCACTGTTTCCAACACCAAACACTCGTCACACAATCCCGTTTCATGTTTTGCCACTATTCTCAACGTTTCTGATAACATGCTGTGTTCACCGTGCCATAAATTTTCACAAGATTCCCCGTCCCTTTAGAGCTCACACACCCCCGAAACATCAGTGGGTGTAGGGATATTTTCATAAAATGTTATTTCACATTATCCTGATGAAAAGTAGACAGAACATCTCGTGATCACTTGTATATTAATTGGGTGTTAATTGATGAAACATTTAACCAGGGCTCATATTATTTTCCCAAACAGTCTAATTGTCTTTGATTTTTCCACATTTAATTGTTAAGAGAGAGTGATGAACTGTACTCTTGCTCTGGCTCAACTATTGTTCCCATGTTCAGTGCAATGAGTGGTTGTTGTTATCTCATATTGAGGACAGAAGGACCTGTGGCTTGTCCTTGACTCTCTTGGCAAAATCTTGGGAGAATGAGAGAAATCATGTCACCATCACGCCACCAATATTTCCAACAGTGGTTTGGGGCCGGATCCCAGAGGGTTGGTGGAAGATTGGAGAAGGATCCATCCAGAAATGAGCATAATGGGAGGAGCTAATATCATTGTATAACCATACTCTATAAAAGTGTGTTTCCGAAGTTTGGCAGTCTGTTGTTCAGCAGACCAATATGGGTTGGTTGCTCTGCAGATCAGCACGGCTTTATTACCTTAATAAAGTCTACTTTTGAATTCACAAACTCCTGAGTTGTTTGAAAATGTTGGCGGGAATAAGGGGAACAATTTTCCACAACATGAGCCACCACGATGCTTCACATTGGGGATGGTATTCTGTTCACTATAGGCCCTGTTGACCCCTCTCCAAACATAACGCTTATGGTTGTGACCATAAAGCTCTATTTTGGTCTAGTCACTCCAAATTAGTGTGCCAGTGGCTGTGAGGCGTGTCAAGGTGTTGTCGGGCATATTGTAACCAGGCTTTTTTGTGGCATTGGTGCAGTAAAGGCTTCTTTCTGGCAACTCGACTATGCAGCTCATTTTTGTTCAAGTATCGTCATATTGTGCTCCTTGAAAAAACCACATCGTCTTTTTCCAGAGCAGCCTGTATTTCTCCTGAGGTTATCTGTGGGTTTTTCTTTGTATCCCGAACAATTCTTCTGGCAGTTTTGGCTGAAATCTTTCTTGGTCTACCTGACCTTGGCTTGGTATCGAGAGATCCCCGAATAACTCCTCATACCAGTTTGGCTACTAGCCACCTAGGTGCTCAAAACCTTCCTTATATTGGAGAACAGTCCTTCCCAGCACACAACTTACAGTCCCCTCTCTGACACAAAGCACAATCACAGGGTTCTGGGTAATGATCATGTCCATCAGTGAATGCTTGTGCAACAATCTTCTTGTAAAATCCTTTGCTAAAGTGTTCACACTTAGACATCCGAAAAGGACAAGGGTAATGTCCATGCTGTGTCCCATCAAAAGGACTAGGGTAATGTTCATGCTGTGTCCCACCAAAAGGACAAGGGTAATGTCCATGCTCTGTCCCATCAAAAGGGTCATTGTTCATCATTGGCGCAGAAGGATTACTGTCCGTTTTACCATCCATCACTGGAGCCGCTACAGCCACATTGTCTCGAGTAGAAAAGTTCTGACTATAACAATGCTTACAGGCCCATCCTGCCCCTGGTTTAACTGGCCACTCACACTCCGGGTTTCTGTATGGGCAATTCAAAGGTCCTCTTTTCAAATTGCAGGGATGTCCATGTTTGCCCGAATACTGTCCAGGATGACCATGTTTGTCTATATACTGTCCAGGATATCCAGGAAGTGGAATGACCTCTGGTAGTAGCTGACAGTAGTAGCAGACTCTGGGTCATGACCCCCACGTAGGGGCATCTGGTTAGCTACAGTCTTGGTCAGAAACGATCTGATTAAATGATCTGGGTAACTGGTAACAACTAGTTCAAGGAATATCCCTTGTTCCTCGTTATGCTCAACCACTATTTCCCTTCTACTTTGTAACATTAATAATACATCTGACTCCGGAACAGGTTGCTTGACCATACTGAGCATTATCTGCCCAACTACACAGATTTTCCTCATTTTGGGTGTTAACTGTTATCGATCTTTGTGTTTCATCAATTGTTTTTCCTGGGATCACTACTTCTCTGGCCACAAGAGAACTTCTTTTGCTCACTTCTCTTCTCTTGTGTTTCACGGCCTGGGCTGTGGTACTGCCTTTTGCCTCAGTTCTGACTATCAACTGTTTCTCTTCTCGGTTGTTTGCATGGTATGAAGGTGTTTAATTCCTCACTGTCTATTTTCCTGTCCCATATTTTTCCCCATGCTTCTCCTTTTATTTCTGCCATGCCTCTTTCTCTTATGGTTGCTAACGGGGCTTCCATCTCAAATAACTGTCTATCCTGTGTTCTTGTCATATCAGGTCCCGTTTTGACATTACATTTTGGCAGTCTGCATATCACCAAACACTTCTAATTCTGTGCTTCTCTGCCATGTGGGCCACACAGTGGTTAATTTGAGCCGGATCCTGCCCGAACAAGATCCAGCACCTCTCAGATTTTTCTCAGTTTGTTCCAGCACCTACTTTTCACAGATCCAGTCTGCTGCGCATGACTTGTCTTTTTCCATGTGTCCGCTTTGTACTGTAAACATTCTACTAAAAGTGTTCAGAGTGCACAAAGTTGTCTTTTCCTGCAGCCTTTTGTAGCCTCAGCACCGCCTGTGAAAGTTTTAGCTTTTTGTTTTAGGCTATTTGTGCCACCGATGTGCTGTAGCCTATTCGCGTCGATTTGCCAACTGGATCCATGTCTGATGTGTGCCCTAATGTGTTCCGGGACCTCCCGATTTACAAATTAAGCACTGGGGCCACACACGTTTCTCACAACGAGTCACAACATCCCACTGTCGTCATCCTCCATCTACTCTCCCTGACCAACTGGTTTGATTTCGGTCTCCAAGACAATCCATACCGATGAAAAAGGCCACTCTTATCCCTATGGTTCTCAAACGATATGGCATTATCCCTGCTACCAGTGCTGCTGTGCATATCTCATTCCTTCTCTATAGGTCAGTGTCTGGGTCAATAAGGGGTGCGTCACTCCAGGCCCAAGTCTGCCAAGTTAATGGTAGGGAATTCTTCCCTAAAGATGGCAGGGGGTGCTGGTCCCCTTTGGATTTTGTCTGTAGGACCTCCCCTTGGGCTTTCTGCGTCACTGGGGCGAACTGCTTCCTGCCACATCTCCCATGCCGATAGCATAGCCCACAGCCTGTAGCCCACAGCCCATAACCCACAGCCCACAGCCCATAGCCCACAGCCCGTAGCCCACAGCCCATAGCCCACAGCCCGCAACTGTGTCAACAGCAGACTGACTACCATCAATCCCCATACCCATGCTGTATGTCCCCTCCCTGGGAGGGACACCGATTCCTCAGCTGTCCCCGGGGGGTACCAACTCCTCGGCCACCCCCGGGGGGTACCAACTCCTCGGCCGCCCTGGGGGGGTACCAACTCCTCTGCTGGCTCGGTTCCCACTCCTGCTTCTTCCCCTTCTTGTTCCTCCCCGCTTGGAACGTCAGCATCTTCCCCTTCCTCATGTGGTCTCTGACCTGCTCCTGGTGGGATCCTGGTGCCGTGGTCGAGGTGGTACCAGGCGTTGCTGCCCTGCTCCTGGTGGGATCCTGGTGCCGTGGTCGAGGTGGTACCAGGGGTTGCTGCCCTGCTCCTGGTGGGATCCTGGTGCCGTGGTCGAGGTGGTACCAGGGGTTGCTGCCCTGCTCCTGGTGGGATCCTGGTGCCGTGGTCGAGGTGGTACCAGGGGTTGCTGCCCTGCTCCTGGTGGGATCCTGGTGCCGTGGTCGAGGTGGTACCAGGCGTTGCTGCCCTCTACCCGAACCGCTGAATAAGAAATGTCGTTATCGACTGGGAACATTCCACCTGCAGGCTCACTGAGGACTTTATATATCTATATGTAAACATCCCTATGCTATAGGCATATATGCATGTGTTAAATATATTTAGCTGCCAAATCTCCACCTGAACCAGTGTGGTGTGGGTCCATTAGGTGTATGACCGTGGAAAGTGTGGTTTTTGTGTATTGTATTCTCCGCTGCTTGAATTCCTTTGTGAGTCACGCTGCCAAAACAGGTCCCTGGAAACAGTGGTGTATTACAGTCACTGATAGTTTCATCCAGTACATCTTCCTCTGCCAAACCTTCTATTGTTGGCTCAATGTAGTACTGTCGTTTCCACACAGGCTTTGTTCCTGGTGTGACTTTGATATACAGCTCCATAAAAAATTAAGAGACCACTGCACCTTTTTCATTCCTTTCCAAAAAAGTTGAATAGGAAGGTTTAGAGTGAGGAACAGAAGGTTTGAAATTAAGAGACCACTGCAAATTGAACACTTCTGTTCATGGTCTGTGATGGTCATTCCATCGATAGGAACTCTTAAAGGAGGAAGTACAGAGACAAAATTCTCATGGCACAATTAGCAGTTTATTTTATATTTGCAAATAGAGAGATGTGTCAAAAGCTTACAGAATAATCCTCTGAGGAATCTCTGACATAAATACATGAACAGTCAGTATTTATTACAGGTAAAAGGGGTGTGGTAAGATGCTGCCCTGCTGTCTTATGTCACACAGGTTTTACCCAAAGGGCAGGCTGTCCCCCCATCTTATCCCAAGAAACCTAGGTGTTTACTGTTGTGTTTACCCAAAGGGGCCAATTGCACCTTCTTCCCCCAAGGGCCACATTCCTAAGGAACAAAGGACAGATACCCTTATTGGTTTAGGCAGATAAACAGATGGTCAAAGTACCTAATGATCCTCTGATATTTTGCAGACATGTGTGTCACAAACAAAGACCAGAGTTACATAGAAAAGCAGACATTTCTGAAATGTACATTGGTTCAAGAATTTCCATAACAGGTCACACATTCCATTTTTGTCGTCCCCATCACTCTGAAACAACAAAGCCTTCAAGTGCCCCATGGACAGTGTTTTCCCCGTGGTCTGCTCATCAAACATCCTTATTCACTTTCCAGCTCATTCATAGAAATTTGGTAGCTTTGCAACCAGGCCCTCCAGATCCTGTGATTCCCCAAGGCACATAATGTGCACGTTGTCCTTTTATCAGGATTGGATTCATTCAAATCCTTTATTGTCACTTCGATAGAGTGTTCTCAATAATTTTTTCTCTAGTTCTCTTTTATCCCTTTGAAAGGTCACCAGTTCTCTGTGGTGGATAGGGCCACCACAGTATAACAGCTGGCAGGTGGTTGAGGTCACCACAGTATAACAGCTGACAGGTGGTTGGGGCCACCACAGTATAACAGCTGACAGGTGGTTGGGGCCACCACAGTATAACAGCTGACAGGTGGTTGGGGCCACCACAGTATAACA